>APFE030221422.1:5491-21315 GCA_000404065.3 Pinus taeda
TAAAATAATAATATTTTGAATTTTTTAATTCGACAAATGACATTAAGAGATGTCTTGATCCTCATCGACGGTCGAGATTGTTTTGTCATGGATCACTCAAACTAGTCGTTGGGATTTTTCCTTTAAGTAGGGTGTTAAGGGTCATTTGAGATCATCAATTGGATCTGAGTCTTGTGCTGAAGAAGCTCTCGTTTAATCTTTTTCTGGTGCTAATAAAGAAGACTTTGGGGTCAAAAGCTTGCTGGTGTTACTCTCTTAATGTGCTGTGAGCAAATTTTATTTCTGCATATTTTACATTTTCAGCTGTTAATGTCAGCTTAATGAAGAGTATTGTTGAGCATAGGTATCTTGTTCACATGCTAGGGTTTTAGTAGTATTAGGGTTTCTGATGTAATGGTAGGTATCTCCATTGTGTTTGAGATCTAGTGTTGCTTTTCCTCTCTTATTTGACGGTTGAAGTGCGCTGTGCAGGAAACCCTTGAAGATCAGTGGGCGTTAGGGGAAGTTCTAGGCTGAACCAGCCAACTCCCATAAGCATTTTTTGCAGAGCCCAGTTGGTTTTGACCCTGGGTTAATCATTTAGTCTTTTTTCTGAATTGCAAGAGAGATTTTCCTAAAGCATTTCATTAGCTATCTGAAATTTCTTAAAATTTTTCAGTAATCACTGACATATCTGGCTTTATAGAGCTGAAATTTTATGTTTTGTTTTTTTTGGATTGATCCACAGGTTTTTTGCATTTTATTTCTGAGTCCTCTGTTGGTGAGATTTGCAGGCTGTGGGATTTTTTTTTTTAAAGGAGTTTCGAAAGAACTGTCTGCTGCTCATAAAAGAGATATCGTTTGCCTGTTGTAAGCTTATCATCAGCATGTCCCTGAAGCCTCTTCGAAATATTGGTCACGTATCAGGGCGCAGGGTTCATTCTGAGCATCATTTCCGTTTTAAACAGTCATCCTTGTTTCAGCGTGAACCTGCAAACATTAAAAAGCGTGTGATCTGGAGTTTCCTGCGTCCAAAAAACGTTGTCCATTCAATTCGTTCCTGTGTCTTTGTCCTGTGGCTGCCGTCAAACCATCAAACCCGTCCGCATAGCCCTGTTCACCGCCATCGTTTAACCTATCTCTGCGTCGTTTTTCTCTGCTGCCATCCTACACAATCCCTTTGAGAACATTTCTGAATCCGCTGTCCCAACTGCAAAAGCTTCACGCAGTCTCGCTGTAGGGATTTTTCCTGTTGGTTCCACGCAAAGGCACACCAGTTGTGCGGCTTCATCGACTCAGTCATGCACCTCCCGCCGTCTACAGCTGCAAAACAAGCACTCGATCCTCCGGCATATGGTGACCACGTGCAGGCAGACTCAGGTTTGGATTATGCGTATTTTTGTTTCCGTTTTCCTGCAAAAGGGTCACGTTTAATTTTTTACCTGTGGTGCATGCGTTAAAACGAAAATCATTTTCCTTTTCCAGTTTTAGTGTTAGCCACGACATCTTCGATTTTATTACAGTTTATATATCGCGTAGAGCCTTAGTTTAGCACTTTAGTTTGATTTCAAAATTCATAGGGATAGGGTTTAGCATCATTTTATTTTGTTTTTTGATTTAAAAAAAAAAAATTTAAAATCAATTTTGGTATAGTTTGATACGTATGCATTTTCATTTGATTTAGTTTTATTTTAATATATGGTTTAGCTTTTCTCTAGTTTGAAAAATAAAAAATCAAAAAATTTCCCAAAAAGGTGCTTAGGGTTTTAGATTTTTTCATTTTATTTAACTTAGTGTTAGTATAAGATTAAAAATAGATCCTTTTTTAGTTTAAATATTTGTTTTAAAAAAAAAAAAAATAAAAAAATATAAAAAAATCATAAAACTTTTCCTTTTATTGTAGAGAATAGATCTAAATTTTTCATTTAGTTTTAATTTTTTTAAAACTTTGTCAGAAAAGCATAAAAAAGCCTTGCAGAATTTTTTTTTTTTTTTTTGAAGCCTGGAAAATTTATCATGGTCTATATTTTGCTGAGGCTTCAATGTTGATGTGAGATTAATGTTCATCTTTATGAGATCTGACATGCTTATCTGGTAAATGTGCAAATTTACATGGTCATATCTTTCGGAGTTTATTTCCTTTTAAATTGCTAGAATATTGTTAAAAGCATTGTGAATTTACTAATAACTTGCATTTTCAAAGTTATTTAATGTTAAATGATTGCTGTGCACAGTCCACATTTTTGAAACATCTGTTAAGTGATCATTTTGACACCAAACCCATAAGGCACTGGTCCATCAAATTAAATAAATCTACTTAGTGCTTTTCTCTTTCGTATCTCCCAAACCAACTGGTTCGCAGTTGGTCATCCTTTCCTTTTAGGGTCTACCCCCCTTAGCCGTGGGAGACAGGCTCAAACGGAGAGATCGGGGATCAGAGTCGTGACAATTTGTGCGACAACGGACTCTATTAATTAGACACCCCAAAATAATATCCGATAAGATAATGCTCCGGGTGAAATGAGGTAGTGAGTTCAAAGAACCTATGGCTAAGTCTAAAGGACTGAGATAAGTCTTGGATACACTGAAATAGATTCCAAACACATGCTACCTTAATTAAATGATTGTTGTTATAAATTAGGGTTTAAAATCGGACAATTTACAGCATGCAAAATTTATGACAGCAATAGTCAAAACAGACCACAATTGATGATAAACAATAAACTATCAAAGGCTATTTAAAGGGAAAACAAGGGAAAAGATTACAACAAATTTTTAATGGCTGAAAATGCACAAAACAACTATTAAACCCTAGACGTCAGCCCCAGAGTTATGGCTGAAAAATGCATAAAAATAATATTTTTGCTTTTTCAATTTAAGATATGCAAAACTTAACCCTAGGACTATGATAGGTAAGGTGTTTTATGCTATTTAATGCATATTTTTCCATAACCTAACCCTAGTTTATCATAAAAAAGAAGAAAAAGATAAAATTTTAAAAGATTGACACACAAGGACTAGTGTCTAATCAATCTTGGGTATATGGGGTCAAAAAGTTTGAGGTCAAAGGTGGAAGACCTTGGTTTCGAGCAAGAGAGAGAGGCTCTCAATCTAACCCTCAGATGAAAATGGTACATCAAATTTCAATGCTGGCCTTGTTCTTATGGCAGTTAATAGAAGTGGCCAGTTACATGAGGAAAATATTTTAAGGGGAAACCTAGACTGTAACTCATGGTGGCTGCATCTTGTGGTGAAGGGTCATGTGATATCCATATACACTGAGTTTTGGGTCCAGCACATTGTGTATGAGAATCCTGTAATGCAGTTTAATCCACGTTTTCCTTGTTAGCCGAATCAAGAGATTAGCATGTGGATGCACGCCTTTGGAAATGATTTTTGGACAGCAGGTGGCACTGCACCAGGGGTTAATCAATATACAGACTTTCTTGATACTTGTAAACAGCAAATGTTTAGACAAGGAAGTGTCAAAAAGACAGTTTGATGGACAGCAGGGTATATCATTGCCTAAATGTGTTTCTTCTCTAAGAAAAAGTGACAAAGAGGGTTTATGAATACCTCTTCCAAGGCATCCAGATTCCTCCTCCATGGCTCCCTAATTGACTTTGACATTCCAAACCTGCAATATAAATTTACTAATATGCACCAAGAATGCCTGCTATTACCGTTCAAACTCTCTCACTGTGAAAAGTTTTACTATAAAACATGAGAGCCTAGAGACAACTACTAAGAAAGCTGCCAACTATCACTTCAATGGCATTGCCTCTCACTCGGAAGTTTCGACTAAGGAAAAAGGGTCCTAGGCTAGGGGGTGCCCTAAAGGATCAACTAAACCAAACATTGTAGTGTGGCAGAATGAAAATAGTTCAATAGGATCAACAAGTCGGTTGCTTTAAGTTATGCGATCAAAGCATCATGAAGCATGCAAGATTGTCTTAAGATTATGAGGAGTGAAACTTGTAGTGTGACATGCTTAAAGGATTTCATTCAATTGTACAATATACCACAAAATGTTAAATTTACATCAAGGAAATTGTGCCCACATGAAAAACATGAGATGATTAATTTACCAAGATAAGATAGCCTATGAACATATAAATTGAAGAATCCTAAGTGTGTAAATATTGTGCATGAAAATTCAACCATGAGGAAAATGCTTGCCAAATGAATATTTTGATATGCCACATTATTGCTTGAAGATTAAGGGAAAAGTACGAAACCAAGAATATTGGACAAAACTTCATTCATTTAGCAAGTATGAGAGCACATTAGTGACACACTCCATGTAAAGATTAATTGTGATTGTTACTCTTGTCCGATTAATTCAGTGTTGATCAATGTGCTAGATCCCAATAATGCGGTCACAAAAGAGAGTCCTTGAATGATTCAAGAGTATGTATGAGCAATTGTTGTTAAACATATAACAATGATATGAGATAGTTATCCATAAAACTGTAAAATAAATTTGATTGCAGATTTTATCATATAATGTATCCAAAACCATTATGACAATGCTCATAAATCATCACTCATATTGACAATATGAACCAGATCAAGATGTGATTAAGAAGTGGGTTTATTCTTGCTCAAAGTGATAAATGTAACCTTCGATAAAGTTGCACCAGAAACTTGAATCATGCCATGAAATGTGTTCACCAAGTGTTACAAATTTAATCCTTAAATATGTAGAAATATTGGAAGTGTGAAAATTCCTGAATCTAATACATCAGAAACCCCTACTGCAATTACTGGTTTACAATCTCCTACTTGTTCTTTAAATTAACAAGTTACTTAATTGCATAAACATCGAAGTAAACACTATTGCAACCTTCACAAATATACATATCATGCACTGGAATAAACAGAGACAATAACACAAGGGACAACGTTATTTTTGGACAATCGTCCCCGAAAAAACCCAATTCGGGAAAATCGGTGCAACATATAGAGGGTTTGTATTATTAAGCAGATTTCGTGAATACAACTAGGGTGGCAGAAATGGCTCACCCAACAGAAAATATCCTTGGCAGTAGTACCTCTATCCGAGATAGATATTCCGGCAAATCAACAAACAGATGATCGAACCCCACAGTGACTCTGACTGTTCCTTATGCTCGAAAGCGAAAGTTGCTCCAAGCGCTTCTCTGGAACTGCATCACTCCTCCAGGAGCTGCGTCACCCTATACTGACTCAGAATCTGCTGATTTGCTCCCAGTTTGCCCCACAGAATCTCCCCAGCGTTGCCTCTGAGGCCCAGCGTCAACCTCTGCGGCTTGCGTCAACCCTCTGCGTCCTCTGCATCAGCCCTTCTAGGGCTTGCACTCTCTCTCCCGGCATTGCGTTGCCTCTCTGCTATGTATTCTTCAGCCTCAGATGAAAATCCCTTGCTGAACTGCCCCTCACTACAACTCTGATCACTAACTCGATTTCCTCAGCAAACCTCGCTCCAGAAAATCGAATTCTTTGATCACTTGATGTATCTCCAATTGACCCTCAAGCCTTTTCTTATACTTTTCCCGTTGACCAATCAATGACCGAGATTAAGTCCCTAATCAACGACTAAGATTAGAACTGGATTGATCCTCGTCACTTAGAGCTTTCTCACCCATGTTTTATTAATACACATTAATATTTTTATTTTCCTAAGTTTAGACTTATGAAGTCATTAAAAATATTAATGATTTTAATAACTCCTCATCTGGGTGGAATTTCTCCAAACGATTTCTAGGCCTTGGAGATCTCATGTGCCTTAGCCTCTCCACTAATTTTCAAGGTTAGAGCACATCTAATGCTACCCAAAATCAACACTCCCTATTAGCGAGGAATGTGCTCTAGCAATGCTTCACCATAGAAGCATCACACTGATCCTCTGCATCGGTCCTTTGGGTTGATGCTTGGCCTGCTGCCCCACATCCACTGCACTACTGCTTCTTGTACTGCTGCCCATGACATTGCCAATGCCACTGTTACATTTGTACTGCAGCTCCCTCTCAAAATGCTGCCTCATGCTGCCCACAACACTGCCACTGCTAACTATTGCACTGCAATTCAGTTACCGTGAAGTAAGTAATTGACTTCACCCAAACAATGACATCCTGGTCAGTCTGGAAGCCTCGTGAGATGAAGCTACCTCTGCTGCTATCCTGTGCTCCCTTTGCTGACACTGATTTGCTACAACCTCTTTTGTGCCTCTCGCACTGCTGCAACCTCCACTACGCTGCTATAGACTTTGGCACTCTAGCTCTGCCACTGTCGCTCCACCACACCTTGCTCCAACAGACACTCGTCATTATGCTACTGTTATTAAGGGCTCTCGTAGCTGGATGTGATCCAAGAGTTTGGGCACCTCAAGGATCTTGCCCCTACATGTAGTCTGCTCGGCTACAACTCCAGATCACCCCACCTCTTCTCTAGAGGCGCATGAGCACTCATGGCACAATCGTCATCAGTCTCGACATCCTTCTCCACCTTTGCTGGAGCAACCTTTGAGTCGGAAGCTTTTCCCTTGCCTTTCTTCCTGGGGCACTGAGAGGCATAATGTCCCACCTCCCCACAGTTGAAGCACTTGACCTTAGAGATGTCTTTCTTCTTCCTCTTTTGTAGCCCTTACTGTCCTGTTGATGCGAGAGCTGCATCCTCCTCCTCCTCCTTCTTGATTCAGGCTCCCTTATCGCTACTCCCCACCTTGGTCAATCTCTTGAGCTCTTCTTGTTGAAGAGTTTCCCGCATCTCCTCCCAATTGTGGAGAGTCGCTCTACCCAAAATGCTTTGGACAAACATCTCTCAGTCCTCGGTGACTGCATTCGGGGTAGTCGTGACCATGAACTCTAGATCCAGTGTAGACCCCACTGAAGTAAGATGGTCGTGAATCCCTTGCAACCTGAGAAGGAATGGATCTATCTCCTCTCCTTTCTGCATCTGATATTGCATCAGTTGATTCTCTAATAACATCTTCCACTACACAGAAGAGCCCTAGTATAAGGTGGTCAGAGTCTGCCAAATCTCCCTTGCTGTGTTCTTCTAAGCAATATGTGGTATTACATGATCCTTGACCCCATCTAGGATCATTCATTTTGCCATTGCCTAGGCTGCCTCATACTTCTTGGTTGCATTAGTGTCAACTGGGACAGCTACTACTCTCAAGGCATAGTCCTTGATGCGATGTTTATCCAAGATTGCTAGGATCTTGGCCTTCCAGATGACAAAATTGGAAGCCCCGTCCAATCTGTCCTGTTCCCTCAATCCGTTCATTGCCATCTCTGCTCCTCTTCTCTAGACTCCCTATGAGTCCTGATTTCCCTCTCGGAAATCGTCTGGCCAACCGTCGAATCACTCCTCTCCAATCCTCCTTTGTCGCTGCACCCCAGATCTAAATTTCTTGGCTAGAAATCTGTCGAGGTAGTGCTTCCTTCTACCTTGGTTCAGTCTCCTTAGACATTGTTCTGCACTTACAAAACCAGCGTCTCACCATCTCCACAAATCAAAATCTGCACAGCTCCCTTAGCCCCGACAACTCGAAGAATCTAATCCCTTCAAGCTCTGCGCAATCTCTGCCATATGGTCCCTCGCCCATATGTTATGATCATATGTTTGAAGGTGGGCCTTCCGACCCCGAATGTATGGCTTTTCATTGGTATAGTTGAGTAATTTTCCTTATCATGGACACTTTTGGGCATGGATTGGTTGGGGCATTCGGTGGAAAGAATGGGCTAGGTCTGTACCCTTGTCTCCTTCACCCGATTTGGTGGTTAGCCATGTATCCTAGTCCTGTGGGATATCCTTTACTGGCCATTAGCTTTAGGGTTGGCTACGGGGGAAATCCTGATTTTGGTCGCATGGTCCCACTACCCGACACCATATACATCACTCCCTTCCACTCATTCTAACCCCATTCATCATTTCTCCCATTTGGGTTCACATGTGCCGATTGGGTCCACATAGGGTTAGCCTCCCCCTCCCCTTGTCCACAGCTTGGGTCGGACTTGGAATGATGCCCCGAAGGTTGATGCAGCTAAAAAGAGAAGAAAAAGCATAATTTGGCCACTCTCGATAGGAAATGTACCACAAAATGCAAAATATGGCCGAGACATACAAATTTAGCACGTGGGAAAAAGCCGATCATGATCTCTACCCCTTATTCATGGCCATCACCCTGGTTTCTATGGGCCCTAGATGAGCCCCCTCCACATTAAGGAACCCATGATTGTGAGGTGGCGGTGTTGGGTTGGTCAAGGGATAACAGTCAGCGCGGGGTGGAGAACCGTTGGCGGAAGAAAACCATTGGTGGATTTCAGAGGAGGTAGCACATGGTGGGCGGGGGGGGGGGCGCGGGGGGCGGTGCGGAGTTGTGAGGTTGTGAGACGTAAGGTTGGGGCGTCTGCCAGTAAAACTACTTTTCGGACCCTCCCGTGTTAAGGGGAAATGGGCAAAGGGGGTGCGAAGTCTCTCCTTGCCGTTGATTTGGGCGGGGAGTAAATCCATCGTTCGATGATGCGCACTTTTTATTTAAAGCCGACAAGATGTTTTGTTGACTAGCGACTTTGGCCTAAACAAAAATATATGCGCCATATGACATAAAGTTTAATGTTAAAAGATTAAAACAAAGATTACTACCTTTTTAGGGGAAATTAATCATTAGTTAATAAAAATTTAACATTTCTAGTGTGGCGCGTTTAAACAAGCAGTCTTTGAATTTATTCTTTTTGAAGCCGAAACTTTTATTTTCTTTTTGCTTCCCTAACATTTTTTGTTTTCTTTTGCCTTCATTCTTTAGGGAAACTAACTCCTAACATTTATTTGATATGGATATATATAAATTGTACAATTGTCCTAACATTTTTTTTTCATCCATATCCTAACTTAACATTTTGAATTTATTTTTGATAAATATACTAACTTATCAAAACCAAATAATGTTACAACATTGGCTCCAGTTGGGGACCGCTTCCTCCTGTGGGATGCAAAGAACAAGTAGATCCAAGTATCTCCTCCTCGGGCTATTGGAGTCTTTGCTGAAACAATTACACACTTGCAATTTTTCAAAATAAAATGGACTCTTCGGATATTCACAAAAGATGAATGAATGGATGAAAATCTAATACTGGATATAATGTTTCAAGTATTTCCCGTTGACTGACAATGAGGAACATTGTCCTTCCAAATTCTTTGACTTCTGCGAAGGTAAATGGACCAAACCAGAGGTTGTCAAATTTTGCATGCTTGCCTTTATCTTCCCTTCTTGTATCCCATCTAGGCACCAGGTCTCCTTTCTTGAAATTTCTTTCTCTGGCCTTTTTGTCAAACGACTCCTGCATCTTGTTTTGATATTTCCTTAGCTTGTACTGAATCTCATCCCTATTCTCATTTAACTCAATGATTTGATTAATCCTTCTTGAAAAATCATCTATTTCTTCATAAGATTCCTGAAGGAATCTCATAACTGGTAAAGCTAAATGAGTGAGAAAAATTGCTTCCTTACCATAGACTAATTGGAAAGGAGAATTTCCTATGGACCTCTTGGGAGAAACTGTGTTTGCCCAAATTGCATAGATCAAATGACTGTCCCAACTCTTTTTATGGTCTTCAAGAGTCTTCTTAATGACCTTAACTAAGCTTTTGTTGGAGGACTCTGCTAGTCCATTACGTCGTGGATAGTATGGTGTAGAATGATGTAACATAAGTGAATACTTTTGATACAACTCAATCATTTTAACACTGCTAAAAGCTGCTACATTGTCTGTAACAATCTGTTGAGGACATCCAAATCTTGATAAAATATTTTCCTCAAGGAATTTAGTTACAACAATATCAATTGCATTTTTAACAGGTAAAGCCTCTACCCATTTGGTAAAATAGTCTGTAGTAGTTAGAATCCATCTACGTTAGTTACTTGAATGTCGATGAATCTCTCCTATGAAGTCCAACCCCCATTGTAGAAAAGGTGCCTGAACCAATACTGGAACAAGAGGGAGTGTTGACAACTTCTGTTTCCCTTCAAATATTTGACATTTGGTGCAACTTCTAACTCTTGCTCCAACTTCTTTAAACAATATGGGCCAGTACAAACCTGCTTTTAAAATTTTGTAAGCTGTTGCTCTCTAGGCATAGTGTCCACCACAAAACCTTGCATGGAATTGATCTATAATTCCCTCTGTTTCATTTTCAATCTAACAGAGCAGAGGGATGAGAGGATCCTTTTAGTATAGATTACCATTGATAATACAATATTTAATTGCTTTGAGCTTCAGGGCTTTACACTGCTTTAAGTCAAGTTCAGTTGAACATTGAAAATCACTAAGAAATTGCACAATATGAAAATACCAATCAAAGAGTAGATATTTTTGATCTATATGAATGAGAATGGTTTGATCTGAAGAAGAAGGTTCTTGTGGATTCTCTTCTAAATTTTGAGAAGGTTCTTGTGTATTCTTCTCAAATGAAAGTTCAGAAATGAAATTTATTCCCAATACTTTGCAATTGGATTTAGCTAGCAATTTGGCCAAACCTTGACCTTTCACTAGCTTTGTGGTCTTCCATCAGTGTCAAGTTGGGTCAAAACAATTTTGACAGCATGATTAGGGATATAGGCTATAATGTATGAATGCAAGACATAAGTTCTAAAGGCTTTGAGGGCTTGGATTAAAGCATATGCTTGCTTTTCAATAATGTAATATTTAAGTTTGACATCCCTCATGAATTTACTAAAGAAGGCTATGGGTTGGTCATCACCATTTATATTCTTGTGTAAAAGTTCAACTGTTAAGGTTGTCTCCGATGCAAAGAAAATATGCTAAAAGGGGAAGAGTAATCAGGATTGGCTAATGTGGGGGCTTCAGATATAGCCTTTTTGATTTGGTCAAAAGCATATATGGCAGAAATTGTCCATTTCACTTCATTGTTCTTTTTTAACATATCAATTATATATTTTACGATCATTGCATAATTAGGAATAAACCTTCCGAAAATATTAATTTTTCCAAGGTATGTTTGTATCTCCTTCTTGTTTCTTGGCAAAGACAAAGTTGGAATAGTTGAAACTCTCTTTGGACCAATGACAGCTCCTTCCTTGGAGATAATATGCCCCAGTAATTTCCCTTCCTTTACGACAAATAAAGACTTCTTTGGATTTATGGATATGCCATATTTTTTGCACCTGTCAAAAACCTTGCTCAAGTGTTTTAAATGATTTTCATCAGAATCAGAGAAAACAGTTAAATCATCTAGATAAATGACAATGAATTTAGGTGTCTTACCAACAAATGCTATGTTAGGATATTCCGACACATAGGAAATAGTTAAGTATAACTTGGTCTAGTATAGAGTTAGGTAAAGTGTGTTTCTTTACTATGTACATTTGTAACTTACAATCCGACGGTCACGATATGTAGTGATCCGACGGTTCATTCTCTCCTCGGTATTACCGACACTTGATCCGTGGCTTAACACCCGATTGGTCCATGAATTCTATTTAAAGCGCATGGAGGGTCATTTGTAGGTTCACCGTGCATGAGAGAAGCTTATGTAATTTTCATTCTTTTATTAATAAATTGCCTGTAGTAGCCACGTTGGCGCAGGCCGTGGACTGTTTCCCTCTCTGAGGGTTTTAACCACGTCAAAATACTGGTGTATTGATCTGTGATCTGTTTGTGAGCGGTGTCCTTCTGGTGTTCTGTCTGAGGAACTTACCCTGTAAATTCCTACATAAACCTATGGCAATTTCATTCTTAATTAAGGTCAATTCCTCGTCAAGAAACTTAATTTTTGAGAATGCCACTTTAATTTTATTTATAGCAATTCTTAGTATCTATGGATTTTGGTATTCGAGGTAACGCTTCTTCATTTTAGGAATGGCATTAGGATTAAGGCTTCTACTTTATAGACTTAGGATTTCAATCTCAATCGGAATTTCGGACTAAAGGCATTTATGCATTTAAGGATTCATCATCTTCAAATATGGAATATTAGGGCATGCATCAACATTTGGCACCTAGAGTTTACTTTAGGGCTTTACCATTGACATATACCTCATGGCCTTGTCATCACAAACAATGCCATATATTGACATCAATGGCAAACTAGATTAACAATATCTCCCTTTTTCATTGATAGAAATATTCTTTCCCTTTCAACATTCTCTCCCCCTTTGACATCAATGGAAAACGAGGTGCCCAAGTACTCCCCCTGTCGAACTGCTCCCCCTGTCATGCGACATCTTAAGAATCAGCTTAGTGTGATGCTAGAACAATAACCCCCATCTTTTGATGAATATGTTCAAATTCTTCTTGAGGAAGAGGTTTGGTGAAAATATCTGCAATTTTCTCCTTAGTATTGATATACTTCAACTTGATGTTTTTTTCAGCCACCTGTTCATGGAGAAAATGATATTTGATTGGTATATGTTTGGTCTTTGAGTGTGTCGGCACACTGTAATTTTCTGAGGTTGCAAAAGAAAATCACAAAGGTAACCACAAACCAACTTTGGAAGTTGGGATATAACCCTTCCAGCTTCAGAGAGGGCTCTCCCTGTAATATTTAACTTTATTTGATTTAATATCAGGCTAGTTATGAAGTTCGGGGTTTGATTTGTATTTGAATGGTTGGTTAACTACTAGATTACCATTGGGCTATGGAGTCTGTTACATAAAATACAGGTTAACTACAATGTCTACATGTAAATCTCACAGGGTAGGGTAGCCAAACTGAAAGGATTCTTTAAGGTATGTGAAATGGAGAAGAAGAAAACATTTAAGGTTCACTTCAAATATAGAGCATTGTTAGCTGAATTCTATATTTAAAGATCAAAGGAAAACATTGAAATTATTCTTAGTTGGTTGCAGAGTGTAGATTTAAACAAATTCTTCCCTTTAATAATCTCTTGAATAATTCAGATTTGGAAAACAAATATGTGTTATAAACAAAGAAATATAAACACGTAAGACAGATAGATGCACTTCACCAACAACTTGACACAAGAATCATGTGAAAGAGCTTATGTATCACTGGTAATCCGTTGATGCTTCAGAAATATACAATAATTTTCTTTGTACAAAAACCAACCCTGGATACTTCTGAAGACGAAGTATTTATAATTAATTTACAAAAAATACCCTGTCAGGATGACTAGGATGTATCTGAAAATAATAAAACTAAATCAATCTAACTTATTACAATGATATCAGGGAAATTTTAACTGTCTAAAGTGGTGGCACTAAATTGGTGGAATATTTGGTTTTCTGGCACTCATATTCTGCATGTGTCATAATGCTAATCTGTGCCCCCGAAACTACTTCTTACTCCAGTAACTCACAAATTTATCCCAGCATTGTTCACTCGAGATATTCATCTTCATCAACTTTCTGTACACTTCGTCAACTTCAGTATATTTGGAAAATGTCGGCTTGGTGATGAATAGATTTGGAATTACAGACTGAATGTCGAGATCGTATGCCAATGCTTCCAGGAACGCATTTCCTATCATACTGAATCTTCCAGCTGTAACCTTTGAATTGTCTCTCTCCTTGGTCATAATTTTCTCACTGTAATCTGACCATGTATTGAGCTTGGCATTAATAACTAACAAGTTTGGAAGTACTTTCTTGTAGAGGGGCTCCAACTTGGTGAAGAATTTATGTATACCAGTGTTCATAATTCGACCCTTCTCTTCAAGTTGTCTTATAAGATTTCTTTTAGTTGACACTTTCTTGACTTCCAAAATCGTTTCAGTTTTGTCTTCAATTTCCAACTCTTCTAATTCCTGACTGTTCTTGGAGTTATTGAATTTGATGAGCTTAGCAGCTTCATTGGGTTTATCTCCCATTTTCTTTCTAACCTGCTCGATGGCTTCATTGGACCATTCAATCAGTTCATGTTACTCATAAATAATTTGGATTTGACGGCCAAGTGTCTTCCATGTCTTCATTGATCATTTTCCCGATATTCTCTTTTACCTGTGCCAATGTATTTCCCATGGCACAGTCTTTTTCCATCTTCTACAATCTCTGGGACAACATTCGGGACTTCTGTGTTTCTGTCAGGAGGGCATTTTCAAATCTAGTATTATGTTCCTGTATGACCTTCACCTCTTGCCTCAGCTTCTTTAGCTCTTCTCCATGTATAGACATGTTTTCCATGGATTCAGCTAACTTAACTGAGTCATCTACAACTAATGTGGAAAGCACGGTAGAAGTTGATGTTCATGTTTTCACTTCTCCCTGTATAGACATGTTTTCCATGGATTCAACTAACTTAACTAAGTCATATACAACTGATGTTGGCAGCATGGTTGAAGATGATGTTCCTGTTGTCATGGTTGTTGAAGGGACACCTGTTTTAAGTAGAGATGCAATGGGAACTGCATCAAGAGGAATTATTGCAAGTTGTGAACTCTGTTCCTTTTCTTTTATCAGTTTGTCCTGTAGAAATTTTATGAATAATATGACACTTATTCAACCGAGATTATCCTGATTATACACTATTGTGGAATGCATGCTGTTAACACCCAGGTTGTTCCCTTTGACTCCCAAGGGAATACGGCCGGGGTAACCACTAACCAATCTTTGGATTACAGCTTCTAGCCCAACTGTAATCATAGAGGGCTCTCTCTTTAAGGTTTGTCTCTGTTCTGAGGAGATTTTAGGCTAGTTATGAAGTAAGGGTTTTGGTTTATGTTTGGTTGGAAGGATACCTTTCTGTATCTAAAGTGGAAATCTGCAGATGATGTTAGTCCATTGGGCAATGGAGTCTGTGGCTACTGGTTTTTGAGATCTTGAGTTTGAGCAGCTGGAATTACAGGGCCATTTAAATACTTCATAAAACAAACTTGAAATTATGATGGTGTAATGTAAACAACCAGTGAAAAGAAATTAAGAATTTTCCACTAAGCTGGGTGTGAGAAAGAGATATATTCCTCAGGAGCAACCTTGAATTCCTGAAACAATAATCACTATGAAAGATATAGTGTGAAAGGGTAGCAATTAAGAATTACACCTTTATTACTATAACTGAAGAAAAACATTCAAAAATAGCTTAGATTGAGTTCAGGGTAATCTGTGATTAAATCCTGGAACTATTCTTTTTCCTTGCTATTAACTGTAAAGCACTGAAACATGAAAGAGATATGAAAAGATAACAAAACACATAACAAAGAGTTGTAGGGAAAACTTATTGTGCCATGAAATACTCAGGAATCCTGTAACTTTCAGCTAAACACCACAATGCATCAAACAACACAGAGCTTTGGAAATTCCATCGGCTTTTGTATTACTTCTCTGAGAGTTCACAGTAAAATAACTATAGAATAGACATCAACAACAACCAACCCCTGCAAACTCATGCGAGGGGGAATATATAGAAATGTTTCATGCAAAATATCTCAGGCATTGAGTCATCTGAGAAATAAATATCTTCACCAACTCGTACAGGAAACAGATAAGAAGTTATTGCAGCTTTCAATACAGCATAAATGCTCTTTAATTCTGTCAGAAGCTTTCGACCTTTGGAGGTCACTGAGTCGGTTGAACGCTTTGTTATAACTGATGAATGATGTGTCTTTGCAGCTCTTTCCTCCTGTAGCTTTTCGGCCCTGTCACCAGTGACTGTCAGTGCTGCTGTGGTGGCCAAATAGTTTCGTTGAGTTGGCTCAGCCTCTTTTCTCCATACATGTTGATATATCAAAATTTTCCTGTGCATGACAACTTACATATTTTAATGGAAAAACTTGATTACTGGCTCTGGTTTAGTAGTAATTGTATCAATCCATTCCAGACTTCCTGTGTGGGCAATTGATGTCTTAAAATTGCCTCTATAGTCTCATCTGCCTCTGTATATTT
>APFE030221427.1:0-22180 GCA_000404065.3 Pinus taeda
TATTAAGTAAATTCCCCTATGTAATATCCCTCCCCCTGGTTGAAAAATAACCATAGCAAGTCCCGGGAATTGTTTAGTTTATCAGAAACTAAGCAAGAACCCAACCTTCGAAACCACCTTCCACATACTTTGGACTCCTTCCTAAGTATAAAACTCCCCCGAAGTATTCGGACCCCTTTCAAAACTTCAAATGCCCTTCACACCCACTTACTTACCTTTTTCCCCCCTCAAAGCTGTTTTCGCATCGCAACCTCGCCTTCTCACTTTCATACAAATCCTTGACCACCCATTCCCCGCTGATGCGACATCACGAAATCGGCGATCGGCGATCGCAAGCACCAAGTGTCAAATTTGTTCACCCCTCCGTCTTCCCCGATGTGATATCGCGATATCGCATATGGGCAATCGCAAGCACCGCACCCCCAACCTAATGATCCCCCTCTTTCCCGCCGACGCGATATCACTATATTGCAGCGGAGTCTCTTCACCACATGCCACCAGTACCCCACCACGTCGCGCTGTACTAGGGACCCACTGATGACGTCATCCGTTGTATAGTCGACGCAGTGCTTACGTCAGCAGCCAGAAAGGCCGAAAAAGCTTCGCGCAAGGAGAAAAGTCGCACTTCGGAGCTCCAGCTCAAGAAACAAAGGCAGTTTTCGATGCGCGAATAGCGCGAAGCGCTATTCGTGCATCTCTACAGGAAATAGGCCATTTCGAGGAATCTTCAGGGAATCTTCGGATTGTCGAGCCCACTGCGCGCCGAAAAAGCCCGTAATCGCCCAAACGTGCCAAAGGATCTGGTTTAAAGATAGCAGCAGATCATTCACAGAGTTCAAAGTGTATCAGATCAAATCAGCAGGCTTCAAGCGTGTCAAAGAGTATCAGTCGACGACGGAAGTCATCAATGTAGCGGCAAAGTGTATCAGAGAATATCTTGAGCAGCGGCCCAAAGAAAGAGAAATTGAATACCTTTCAGCAGATTCATAGGAAGAGAGCAAAATCACTTAAAGCTCTCAAATCATAATAATTGCACATTCAATTCGCATCAAGGCCGAATTGCATCCCCAAAGCACATTCACTTCAGCAACAATGCATTTGCTCCCCAAGGGCCACCTCGTCACCTGTTCCGACTTAGCTGTCCCCAGCGCAGCCAAAAAGATTTACTTGCATTTATTTCCAGCATCATTTAGATTCTTTGAAGAGTTCTAAGCAGACCTGTCATGGTCATTTGTAATGATGTCTTCCTGATGTTTTGCTTATAAATACCACCCGAAGCGATATTGCAAAGGGTTGGTTGGTTGGTAGTAGTAATTGTTGGTCAGTTTCTTACCAGCAATTTTCTCTGAGTAAAGACTCGCACTGTAACTGTCATATTTTTCATAATCAAATATTGCTGAAAGCATGGATTGCGAAACAACTTTCTGTTTTCTCTGGGCCAAGGAATGATTACGGAATTCCTGTGTCTCCGCATGATCCAATAAGTGTTCTTCCTCCCTGTTTATTTTATGTTTTTATCATCTTTCCGCCATTCTAAGTTGTAGAAAAAAAGAATAGCTTAAGATTTGTTTAAATACACCTTAAGTTCAATTTTTGCGCTTTTCGATGTTTTCTTCTGAAACGGTAATGAGCTAGAATTATTAACTGCTCTAGTTTACCCTGTTTCGTTCGTATATGGGTGCATGTCTTTGGAATTCTTAACTGCTCCGGGATCCCATTGATCCATTTCTCCCTTCTGTTAGCATGATGAAATGATTCTCTTTTGCCTTTCATCCCTGATGTTCATTCCGTACTTTCAGCAGCTTGAATGTTGTATCCTGCGTGGCTATCCCACTCTGTATCCCCTTGTGACCAAGAAAACGCTTGCATGCCTCAATCTGTGACTCCATGCCAATGGTTCAAGAAACCTATAACACCTCATTGTGCCTCTTTACTCGAGAATCCTACCTCCTCCCAATCACAGTCAACATTCCCTTGAAGTCAGAAAGCTAACCTAAAATCATCAACTAAGGTTGAATCCAGATCAACTGAAGTTGAATCTAAAGGAGAGAGCCCTCTCCGATTGCAGGTGGGCTAGAACCTGCAATCAGAAGATTAGTTTGTGGTTACCTCGGCCGTATCCCTAATAGGATCCTAGGGACAACCTGAGTGATAACATAATGGCGACTCCGCTGGGGACCTCCTCAGATAAATCAATGCAATCAATCTGCAGCTCTACAGTGGAAGAAACTGACTTGTAAAAGTCTCGGTCGACCTGTATCTGCGCACACCATTGGGGATTCAAGCGCACGGTTCATCTTTAAACCCAAATGGAGGAAGTGCTCCTATTTTTGAAAGCTTGTCATGTTTAGTTCTGATCTTCGGCGGTGGACAAAGATCAGGCACGTCAGAATCCAAACATCCACCTGGCGACTCCACTTCAATTTCAATCAAAGGCTCCACTGAGGAACGAACCAAATGTTACGGCCAAGCACCCCGTGTATTAACAACAAAAGAAAATGACCGAATCTTGGGAAGAACTTCTGATAGAAGAAGCTTTAGAAAAATGCAGAGAAAGTTTATCAGAATTTGAGCTTGATGATAGATTCTTCAGAAAGGTATTGTCAACAATACCTGGCGGCCGAAATAAATTGTTCCTTGAGTTTTTTGTGCAAAAATATGAGGATGAGATTGAACTCTTGGGAGCTCAAATTCAGGCTTATAATTTTCGCAACCCTCAAGAGTTTTGCCAAAATCGTCCTCCTTCAGTTCAGCGGGAAATAGTGTTGTCTCCTGAATTACAGTTTGAGTATGATCTAGGTTCCAAGGGTAAGGCAGAAGGATCAACAGCTAGGGTCATTACCGACGATGTAACTGATCCTTCCATCCCAAAGAGCCCGGAATCATGCCTGAGCTTACATGCCCATATTCAGGAGGGAACACTATTACCTGAGGACCTGAGGATTCTGTGTGATCTGGGATCCAAGGGAAAGACAAAAGTATCATCTGCTAGGCTCATTTCCGAAGATGTAGCTGCTCCCCTCGACCCAAAAGATCCTAAATCATGCCGAAGTCTCCCGTCCTCAACTCAGGAGAAGATGCCGTCACCTGCTGATTCACAGACTCTGCATGATTCTATTGAAGATTCCAACGAAGCAGAGGAAGTTCTCTCATAGGGTAAGTTCATTGATCCAATCGCAGATTACATGGAACTTTGGCTTAACAAATTTTTGCTAACATCTTTCCTCAGTGAAGACGTAAGCTTCAGCGCCAAATGATGGAGGCCATAATTTTGGTTGTAAAAGCATATGCCCGGATGATGCTTTTGCGTTCAGAAACAATCAGTCAGCAAGATTATCTTGTTTCACAGTTACTTAAATGGCTGCACTGGTTATTTGATTTTACCTAACGACAAAGAAGTTGTTGGTTAGGGTAGGTAGGTAGGAGAAATAAAGTGGCCGAAGGAAATAAAGTTTTGCAGAGGACAGCAAGGAACTAAAAATCAAGGCATTCTGGCCTGTTGTTCTTGACTTCCCGCAAGGAGAAGCCATCCCCGAGTGGAGCCACTGTTAGCTCCTACTGCAACAGGTATTCATTTTTCATGATTGGCATTTCACAGGCCAAATATGTCGTACTTTGCTTGCTGCAATGCTCCATATTTGCTCAAACAGTCTCCAAATGAAGAAGGCTTCTTCAAGATTCATTCAATTGCCTTCAAATTTTGTAATAGTTTTCCTGGTATTGCTACTTTAGTTAAAGGGAGGTCCAAACAGTTTAATATTGGTCTCCCTAGGTTTAAATTTCATGTTCTAGAATATAGAGATTGTAAGTCTGTCCAAACAGTTTAATCTTGGCAGACCCTTAGATAGGTAGAGAAACAGAAGAGTCCAACAGTTTAATCTGGGCTCTGGAAGAAATAAGGGTAGTATGTAGATAGGAAACATCAAAAGAAAAAGGTATGATGGCTTTGCAAGTCTAAGTGCACCCCCAAGCAAAAGAAGAAAAAATGCTAGGAATTAGGCTAGGTAGGTAGTTCTGAACGCTGTTGAACTGCTGACAAGTTCCAAGTTTGCAAGTATCATATTATGCAGAACATAATCAGCAAAGTTTTGTAAGCAAAAGATTCAAATGAGGTATAACTAACTCCCCTTCTCTGCTTTCCCCCAATCATTAACTAACATCCCCAAAAAGAGGTCAAGATCTGCTTGACACCTCTTTAGTTCATCATCTTCATCACTCTGGTTGAGTAAAGATCTGCTTTGCTCAAAGTTGTTCCATATCTTCTCTCGAAATATGGTCCTTTCCCCCTGCGAAAGCCTAAGTTCCCCCGAACTTAGTGCTTTCTTACCACCTGCACATTAACCCCTAACATTATTATATATCTCCCTATGTTTCCTGTCCCCGTATTAATATTAAGTAAATTCCCCTATGTAATATTCCCTCCCCCTGGTTGAAAAATAACCATAGCAAGTCCCGGGAATTGTTTAGTTTATCAGAAACTAAGCAAGAACCCAACCTTCGAAACCACCTTCCACATACTTTGGACTCCTTCCTAAGTATAAAACTCCCCCGAAGTAGTCAGACCCCTTCCGAAACTTCAAAGGCCCTTCACACTCACTTACTTACCTTTTTCCCCCCTCAAAGCCGTTTTTGCATCGCAACCTCGCCTTCTCACTTTCATACAAATCCTTGCCCACCCGTTCCCCGCCAATGCGACATCGCGAAATCGGCGATCGGCGATTGCAAGCGCCAAGAGTCCAATTTGTTCACCCCTCCGTCTTCCCCGATGCGATATCGCGATATCGCATATCAGCAATCGCAAGCACCACACCCCCAACCTTATTATCCCCCTCTTTCCCGCCGACGTGATATTGCTATATCGCAGTGGAGTCTCTTCACCACAGTCCACTAGTACCCCACCACGTCGCACTGTACCAGGGACCCACTGATGACGTCATTCGCCATACAGCCGACACAGTGCTTACGTCAATAGCCATAAAGGCCGAAAAAGCTTTGCGCAAGGAGAAAAGTCGCACTTCGGAGCTCCAGATCAAGAAACAGAGGCAGTTTTCGATGCGCGAATAGCGCTTCGCGCTATTCACGCATCGCTACAGGAAATAGGCCATTTCGAGGAATCTTCAGGGAATCTTCGGATTGCCGAGCCCACTGCGTGCCGAAAAAGCCCGAAATCGCCCAAACGTGCCAAAGGATCCAGTTTAAAGATAACAGCAGATCATTCACAGAGTTCAAAGTGTATCAGATCAAATCAGCAGGCTTCAAGCGTGTCAAAGAGTATCAGTCGACGGTGGAAATCATCAATGTAGCAGCAAAATGTATCAGAGAATATCTTGAGCAGCGGCCCATAGCAAGAGAAATTGAATACCTTTCAGCAGATTCATAGGAAGAGAGCAAAATCACTTAAAGCTCTCAAATCATAATAATTGCACATTCAATTCGCACCAAGGCCGAACTGCAGCCCCAAAGCACATTCACTTCAGCAGCAACGCATCTGGTCCCCAAGGGCCACCTCGTCACCTGTTCCGACTCAGCTGTCCCCAACGCAGCCAAAAAGATTTACTTGCATTTATTTCCAGCATCATTTAGATTCTTTGAAGAGTTCTAAGCAGACATGTCACGGTCATTTGTAATGATGTCTTCCTGATATTTTGCTTATAAATACCACCTGAAGCGATATTGTAAAGGGTTGGTTGGTTGGTAGTAGTAGTTGTTGGTCAGTTTCTTACTAGCAATTTTCTCTGAGTAAAGACTCGCACTGTAACTGTCATATTTTTCATAATCAAATATTGCTGAAAGCATGGATTGCGAAACAACTTGCTGTTTTCTCTGGGCCAAGGAATGATCACAGAATTCCTGTGTCTCTGCATGATCCAATAAGTGTTCTTCCTCCCTGTTTATTTTATGTTTTTATCATCTTTCTGCCATTCTAAGTTGCAGAAAAAAACAATAGCTTAAGATTTGTTTAAATACACCTTAAGTTCAATTTCTGCACTTTTCAATGTTTTCTTCTGAAACGGTAATGAGCTAGAATTATTAACTGCTCTAGTTTACCCTGTTTCATTCGTATATGGGTGCATGTCTTTGGAATTCTTAACTGCTCCGGGATCCCACTCATCCATTTCTCCCCTCTGTTAGCATGATGAAATGATTCTCTTTTGCCTTTCATCCCTGATGTTCATTCCGTACTTTCAGCAGCTTGAATGTTGTACCCTGCGTAGCTATCCCGCTCCGTATCCCCTTGTGACCAAGAAAACGCTCGCATGCCTCAATCTGTGACTCCATGCCCAATGGTTCAGAACCTATAACACCTTACTGTGCCTCTTTACTTGAGAATCCTATCTTCCTCCCAATCACAGTCAACATTCCCTTGAAGTCAGAAAGCTAGCCTAAAATCATCAACTAAGGTTGAATCCAAATCAACTGAGGTTGAATCTAAAAGGAGAGAGCCCTCTCCGATTGCAGGTGGGCTAGAACTTGCAATCAGAAGATTGGTTTGTGGTTACCTCGGCCGTATCCCTAATAGGAGCCTAGGGACAACCTGAGTGATAACATGGGTCAACCAATAAAAGGGTGCCACGTGGCAAGCCTAGAGGTTGCCACATGGCCCCAAGGTGGCAGCGTTTTGTCATATTAAAATTTTGGGCAGTATGGTGGATTGAACCCTTGACCTTCCACATAACAGCGCATAGACTTACAATTACACCTTGTGGTGGTTCTTGCTAAGTGCTACGAACAAACATTATTTAAAATTTGAAATTGTTTTGGGTGGGCACCAAAAGGGGGCCAGCCCCCTATCCACAAGACCGAGGCCCAGGAACCATGGTGAAGACGCAACATATGGTAGTAACCGTTAACTAATGGCAATGGTCACATGTCATGGTGGGAATCACGGTCCAACTGACTGTCAAACAAACAATTTGGCACGAAATTCAATGCCACAAACCATGCCGTAAGAACTGGTCACATGCTGAGGGTTAGACTGCCAGTTAGCTCTGGCGGTCACGGTTTAGTTAGTGGGATTTCTGGTAGTGGTGACAATTTTGGCAGCACCGCCAACTTTGGTGGGCCTAACTGGGCCTTCACTAAAGTTAACTGGAGTCAACTTAGGGCTAGACATGCAGTGGAGTAAAGGAGCCATAACTTTGGCTAGGAAAGGCCTTTTGAGACGAATTTTTTTATTTTATTTTGGGTCTCCTCAACCTTCTAGACTCAATGGAGCAGGTCTAAAGTCTAATAGAGGTCATCTTTAGAGGTTTATGCTACGAAGAAGATGAAGGAGCCATGAGGGCCTTGAAGGAGAAGGCTGTGTATTGGACTGTGTTTCTATGTTTAAACAGTGTAGGACCTAGCGAGGGGAACTAGAGGACATTTGCAGCAAAACAATGGTCATTCAAGACTAGAAACATAATTCTGAATCCATTTATAGAGGTTTCATCAAGTATTAAAGACTTTTAGAGGTCAAAATCTCAGCAGAGAATTTTTCCTTGACCATAGTGCCAGGGGGTGCCAACAGTGTGTGTAAGTGAAACTGGAGCAGCCGAAGGCCGTTTCTGATGAACCAAAACTCTAACTTGACTATTTCGGTCATTTTGGAACCAATAGAAGTGGTTTTAGATCAGTTTGAGTACTTATACAGCTTGAGAAGTTGATGTGAAGTCGTGGGAAGCCCTAGGCGAACAGTGGAGGAGAGCCATTTTTGGGGATGTTGTGCTTGATGTAAGCAATTAATCAGTTGGTATCAGAGCTAAGTTGTTGTTTCTTTGTATTAAAAGTAGTCAAATAAACTATAGACAAAGCCTGAAATGAGCCAAGAAGCCTTCGAAATGCTCTTGTTATACAATTGCAAAGTAGATAAACGCTCTTTCAGAAAATCTCTGGTGTAGTGTTTTGATTGTTTTTGTGCGAGGATATTTTGACTTTCTTGCAAGTTTTGATGCTTACCAGGTTGAAACTTTAGAGAGGGGAAGGAAATTTGACTAGAGAATGAGAGAATCCTCAGTCAAGGAGGGTCAGGGTGCCATTATCTCCACCTTTAGATTCACCCTCAAGAGCCTCAACAGAAGCTTCAAGAATGTCTAAAACGGAAGGAGAAATTCCTGTAGACATGGATCCAAAAGAAGAAGAAAGAATCCTCAGAAAATCTTTCTTGGACTTGATTGAAATGGTGAGGACATTGTACCGGGAAAAAAATGATAGACTGGATGAAGAAGGGTCTAAACATCCAAATGAAGGAGAGGGCTCTTCTGGAGGTAAGAAGGATGATGATCAGTCAAAGAAAGGACATGGAGGAAATGGTGATCCACCACCCCCATCGTCACCTTCTTCCTCTTCATCCTCATCTTCTACTTCGGTAAATAAACCTCATAAGCATAGATCCTCTAGAAAAAGTCCCTTTTTGAAGCTTGATGTAAAATTTGAATTACCTATGTTTAATGGTGAAGTGAATGCAGAAAAGCTTGACAATTGGATTAGGCAGTTGGAAGTTTACTTGAAGATCCAAAATATGCATGATGATGCCACAAAGAGCCGGTTGGCTTCTTTGAGAATGGATGGAGCAGCATTGGTTTGGTGGGAGGCCAAGACCAAATAGGAAATCAAGCAATTTGGTAAGGTTACCTAAACATGGATCAAAATTCTTTTAGCCGTTAAAAAACAATTTTATCCTCTTACTCACATGGAGAAAGGCATCACGAATTGGCAAAATTTCAGACAGCTTAAGGGTCAGAATGTCCAATACTACACCCAAGAATTCAGGAGGAGAGCTCTCTTGTCAGGGGTAGATTTACAGACCCAAGAAATCGTGCTGAAATACATAGGTGGCTTGCATAGCTACCTTAGGCATACCATCTTGATGTTTAATCCTACTAGCTTGGACGAGGTTTGTGTTCAAGCTACCCATTTAGAGTCTAGGGGAAAAAACACATTTGAAGAGGGTAGAAACAAGCCCCTCAAGGGGAAAAACA
This sequence comes from Pinus taeda, assembly GCA_000404065.3. Taxonomy (NCBI): domain Eukaryota; kingdom Viridiplantae; phylum Streptophyta; class Pinopsida; order Pinales; family Pinaceae; genus Pinus; species Pinus taeda. The sequence goes on from APFE030221427.1 coordinate 8,961, forward strand.
AAGAGAAAACCTCCAAAAGAAAAGGAAAAAAGAATGCATCTGTCAAACAGGAGAATGAGAATAATCTGTAAACATTGTTCTAAAGCAGGCCATAAAGAGAAAAATTGTTGGAAACTTCATCCTGAAAAATGAAACCAATTTAACAAAACCAAAGGGAGACATAAAGCTGCAGCTACTACATCTACACCACAAGATTTAGATGATGATTTAGGTGATAAAACCAAAATTGCAGCTATGGGTTTGAAAATTTTGAAGGGAAAATAAATTGAAACTCAAGCCAACACTAGTACCTCAAACTGTTACATACAAGCTCCTAATGAGGAAGAAGAATTGAACTGTTTCACGTGAGGGCAGTTTCAAAACATACAAAGATTGACACATTTTTTGATAGTGGGTCACAAGCAAACCTTATATCAGAAGTTTAGTCAAGCAGCTCAAACTTGAGACCATTCCACATCCAAAGCTTTATCCACTTGGATGGATACACAAGGATGCCAATTTACAAGTCTCAAGAAAGTGCATATTGTGCTTTGTAATTACTACACATTTTATTGACACAGTTGAACTTCATGTAGTGCCATTTGATATAGCAAGAATTGTTTTGGGAAGTCCTTACTTATTTGACAGGAAATCTATCTTCTATCACCATGAAAATAAATATCATCTTTTCAAAGATGGCAAGGAGTACATTGTCAGAGAACATCGCAAGAAGACAAATGTAGCGATGGTGAATGCAGGACAGGTAAAAAGGCTAGTCATTTCAAGTAAGAATTTTGTTCTTCTTATGATCAAGCCTAAGGTTGACGTGAATCATGAGTCATTTGACAATTGTGACCCCAAACTTAAATCAAATTTATATGATGTAGTTGATGCACATTATGAGATGTTTTAGGAACCAACAGGTTCACCTCCTAAGAGGGAGATTCAACATGAAATCCATTTACATCTAGATTGTCCTCTTCCAAACATAGGCATGTATCACATGTCTATCGTGGAGAATGCTGAAATCAAGCAGCAAAAATATTTCAAATCTTTGAAAGAGAAGATTAGTTCAGATATGGTCCTTGCATTACCAAACTTGAGACAACCATTTGAGATTCAAACTAATGCTAGTGATTATGCCATGGGTGCAGTTATTTTACAACATGGTAAGCCTATTGCATTTCATTCTGAGACTTTTAATGGTGTTGTTGTAAATTATCCTACATATGATAAGGAGTTGTATGTGTTGGTACAAAGCGTCAAAAGGTGGAAACACTATTTGATGGGCAAAGAAACCATGATACACATTGACCATCAGCCCTTACAGTACTTGCAATCTCAAAGCAAGTTACAACAGTCACGAAATTTCAGATGGATGGGCTTCTTGCAATAGTTTCACTTGGTAATAAGGTACAAGAAAGGTGTTTTCAATAGAGTTGCCGATATGCTTTCAAGGCATATTATTGGTGTTGTTACTTTACTTAAGAATGATTCCATTGTACATGAGAGTTACATAGAACAATATGCATATGATGATGACTTTAAACATGTGTATGCTAACTTGACTAAAGGGAATCATGTTGAAGAGAATGATTATCACTTGCATAACAATTTTCTGTTTCATTTGGGCAAGTTGTGTATACCACAGGAGGAGAGACTAAGTGTCATAAGAGAAGCTCATTGTTCTCTTATTGTTGGACATTTCGGTGTAAGCAAAACAATTTCACATCTACAGAGGTATTGTTATTGGCCTTGCATGGTATATTCTGTTTCAAGGTTCATTAGAGGTTGTTAATTATGTGCTACAAGCAAGCCTAGTAATAGGAAGCTTGGATTATATATGCCATTGCCAGTACCTACTAGACGATGGGAGAGTCTTTCTATGGATTTTGCAGGAGGTTTATCAAAGTATAGGAAGCAGCATGATTATCTTTTTGTAGTAGTTGATTGTTTCAGCAAAATGTGTATACTTATGCCATGTAAGAAAACTATAACTACTGAACAAACTATTGAATTATTTTTTCAACATGTATGGGTTCATTATGGCTTGCCTACTTCCATTTTTAGTGATAGGGATTCCATATTTGTTGGAAATTTTTGGTCCAATCTATGGAAGATGATGGACACCAAGTTGAAGAAAAGTACTGCTTTCCATCCGCAAATAGATGGCCAAATAGAAGTAGTGAATAGAACCATTGTGTGCCTCTTGAGAGGTTATTGCAGCAAGCATCCCAAGCTTTGGGATGAACATTTGCATTACATACAACATGCTTACAACCTTGCCAAGCAGTCTTCCACAAACACCTCATCGTTTGAAGATTTTTGTGGTTACTTGCCAAAGTCACCTCTTGATTTCATTCTTGAGAAGGATTTCGCCATTGAGGGACATAGTGACATTGACAAAGCTTGCTTGTTCGTTGAAATAATTCAGCTAATACATCAGCAAATTCAAGAATAGCTTGAAAAAAGTCAAGGCAAGTACAAGGAGAGACATGACAAGCATAGAGTCGATAACAAGTTTCATGAAGGGGATAAGGTATGGCTATACATTAGTAACAAAAGAATGCAAGAAGAAGGTAAAAATCTGAAGCCTATTCATTATGGTCCATTTAAAATCCTCAAACAAGTTGGAAATAATGCTTTTCAACTAGATTTGACTTCATATATGCAAATGTATTCTGTTGTCAATGTGGAGAATTTACATTTGTATGAACCTCCTTTGATTGTTGATCATGAAAGTGATATTCAGCTCCCATCTATAGATGATTTCTCGCTAGAATTTTTGGATGAGCTGAAAGAAGATGCTATCTTTGATAGAAGGACACACACTTCAAGGAGGGGAAATGTTGATTATGTTCGGGTTGGTCTCAAAGGCAACAAACCAAACAGGGCAAAGTGGATGGAGGTGGACAGAGTGAGATAGCTGTACCCTCACCTTTTTAACAGGTAATTGAAGGCTTTTCGGGTCTAAAAGCTTCCTAATGGGGAGGCGTGATCAGGGGCTCATGCCCCGAGTGTCGAAAAATGCTCAAAAATGAAAGTGCTCAGAACTGGTTTCAACCTAAACAACCAGATAGATCTCGTCCTACTGATTTCGATGCCATGAATGGTTCGAAAAATGGTCTCTGTATGTAGAAGTTACGTCAAATTGAAAATCGCCCATTAACACTTAATTTTTGATTTTTTTTCAAAAAAAATTAAAATAGAATATTTTAGAGAATATTCCTTAGAATATTTTAGGGAATATTCCTTAGAATAATCTAGGGAATATTCCATAGAATATTCTTGGAATATTCTGTTTGGGTCGATCAGTAAGAGGGTGCCACATGGCAAGCCCGAGGCTACCACGTGGCCCCAAGGTGGCAACATTTGGTCATATTAAAATTTTGGGCGAAATGGTGGATTGAACCCCTGACCTACCACATAACAGTTCAAAGACTTACAATTACGCTCCGTGGCGGTTCTTGATAAGGGCTATGGACAAACATTATTTAAATTTTGAAATTGTTTTGGGCGGGCACCAAAAGGGGGCTAGCCCCCTATCAACAAGATCGAGGCCTGGGAACCACGATGAAGACCCAACATATGGTAGTAACCATTAACTAATGGTAGTGGTCACATGTCACGACAGGAATCACGTTCCAACTGACCGTTAGACAAATAGTTTGGCATGAAATTCAATGCCACAAACCATGCCATCAGAACCGGTCACATGCGGAGGGTTAGACTGCCAGTTAGCTCTAGCGGTCACAGCTTAGTTAGCAGGATTTCTGGTGGTGGTGCCAGTTTTAGCGGCCCCACCAAATTTGGCGGGCCTAATTGGGCCTTCACTAAAGTTAATTGGAGTCAATTTAGGGCCAGACAGGTAATGGAGTAAAGGAGCCATAACTTTAGCTAGGACAAGCCTTTTGATACTATTTTTTTTTTTTTGACTAATCAAATGATTCTGGAGCCATTGACATAGGTTAGAGAGCAATCAGAGGTCATTTGTAGGTGCTTTTGCTCCGTGGAAGTTCTACGCGCCATTAGGGCCCATCATTGTGAGAGCTGTATTGGGTTGCAGGTACCCATTGGATGAGAACCAGTAGTCATTCCTGACTGATTTGAGCGTTCTGAATCTATTTTTACAATACATTTTGCCTGCTAAGGCTTGTGTTTAGTTGTACATTCATTTTGATCTTTTAATCAAATCAAGGACATTCCCATTTGGGAGCCTTGGACCCAACAGATGTAGCCCAGGAGGGGTGAACTGCGTCATCATATGCTATTTCATTTATGGTTGAGTTTTCTTTCAGAAAAAATATGTTTTAGTATGTTAAACAGATAAATGAATTAATCCTACTACACATAAAAGGGTTATAAACTGCATCAAGACTCATTTGTTTTTAACTGAAAGACATGTACATCATTTGCACAAGTATATTTACTGAATTGAATACCTTGCCAAGCATTTTCAAGTAGTTTCAAATTCAGATCAATCTCCCAAGGATTAATTAATAAACAATAAATGAATGTAGCATCAAATGGAAATGAAAACAACAATTAACTGTAATAGCAAATAGAAATGACAACAACAATTAATAGTAACAACAATTCGATTCACATCATTTACATCAAGCCATCACAGCAAGGAAAATAAATAAATACATGGAAAAGAAACTAAGCACACACTATCAGCAACACTTGATCAAGAGAGTGGGCCCAACTCCCTGATCAGGGTTATGATGAACTCATGAACTTAGAGAAATATTAGAAAGTTGTAAATTTCATTAATATAAAAGTCACTGTTACAAAGCTCAACTCTCTCGGATGCCAACCCCGTGTTTCAAACTCTTTATCCTTTCTTATAAAAAAATAGTTCCTGAGATTAAGGTAACTGTTTACTGCAATTACATAAAGGCTGTAATAAGCCCAAAACTGAATAAGAAAGATAGAAAGAGTAAGTCTGGATCATTTCCGCTATTACAGTTGCAGTTCAATAATAGTTCTTCCAACTCATTGTTTAAAATTAGCCATTTGACTTGGAAATCTACACATAAGATGAAGTTTAGCAAGTGCTTTGGTCATAATCCCCTAGAATATACTTCAATGATTAATTAATTCATAAAGACATGATTAGAGGTATACCTGCATGATTTAGGATATGAAATAACTTAGTTAGGAGGGCAAATATAAGGAAAATAGGATAAAAAGGGCAAGTAAAAACATGCAAATTTAGCTCCCAATAGACCTGATGACTTCTAATTATTTTATCGAGCCAAATCTTGATGAAGTATTTATCACCACTGGTGTCTCCATAGTTAGATGTGCTTTCCCAAAGGAACCCTTGGCACAACTATCAACTAGCAATTTCATGAAAAATCTACTAGTATCCAAGGAATAAGGGGACAATCTACAGAAGTGGAGGCGAGAACTAAATCATAGGAAATCCATGAATATTTTTCATTTGGGTACTATAATATGGAAAAGAAATGAATTTCAACTTGGAATTTGATAAATCGTGGGTTGAAAAGGAGATAAAGTTGATGGTTCAACATTCTCTAGAAGTACTATTTCTAGTAAGGGATTGGATCCACTTGGGGTTCAAGGACATAGAAGAGGAAAGGTGTATTATGTAGAGGATATGGAGGATTGGCAATACCCCTTTTTAATTCAAATTTTGGACTTCTTTATTTAGTGTTGAGGAGGAATGATTGGACAAGACGCCCATTTGGGTTAGGTTTTTAAGTCTACAATCCAACTATTGGGATGCACAAGTTTATAGGATTTTGGAAATTTTATAGGGAAATACCTTGACCGTGACTCCACATTCATTAAAACTAAAATCAAAACAACAACTCAGATTTTGGTGCTTCTATATCTTCAAAAAGGAGTCCATGAGACCATAGGCATTAGCTGAGGACCACAAAACTCCCAAATGTTGAACTATGAAGGGGTTCCATTATGGTGTTGGAGATGCTACAATTATGGGCATCTCATTAAAAATGACGTAACTCTCCTTCCATGGAAGAGCCCTGTCAAAACCATAGAAAAGGATGAATATGGAATCAAAGGGAAAGGAGATGCAAATTACATCAAAGGACCCATGATCATAGATGAAAATAAAAAACATTGGATCAAGTGACCTCCTAAAGGGAGATTTGGTCACTGGACCATCCCACCTAACACTAGATGCACACAAGGAAGGTACCCCCTCTTAATCCATTCTTGGTTCCCTATCCCCTTTTTTAAATGTTGTTTCTTCTACTCTCAGTTCAATGGATTGTTATGCTTCATGCGATATTTTCTTGCATTCCTAGCCTAAGCCTATCCCATCCATGGTTTCCCCCACCCTATCCTCTAGTCTTTGTCCTTGTCATTCAACGCAGGAGGATTTCTCATCCCTGGTGACCTTGACCTCCATATCATTGTCTAATGATTAGGAGGTGAGAGACATAATTTATAAGCTAAGATGTCACTCCATTTTTCCTTTATTTAAATGTTTCGCTAAGGGTTTGGGGAGTATCTATATCTCCTTCAGGGAACCTAGAGGAAGGGGAAGAAATTCTAACGAAAGATATGGAGAAAGCCCACAAGGATTTGGCTATAGGAAAACAAAAATCTATTCAAGGGGTGCTTAGAGCCATGAAAGCCCTTGGAGGAGTTTCTAAATGAAAGTTTTAACCCTAAACTGTAGAGGACTAACTTTTGGCATGGAAAAACCTTCAAGCAAAAAAGCTTTGGGGTATGGAGGTGGTCCTAGGTATGGATTTTTTTTTTTAGGAGTTGGGATCCATTGTCTCCAACTTATATATCTATCGGCCTCATAAAAACTGTAAGTATTTTTTGGAATGCCTATTCAAATCCTCCATTTTACAATTGAATCATCCCATTTGGGAGGGGATCTGAACTTCTCCCTAGTCGAAGCAGATTCCTAGTGTCTCGAATCAAGATCAGATCCCCTTACAATATATTTTTAGAACAATATTGATAGGAATCTATGGTGGAGGTGGACCCTACCAAATTTTTACCTACATGGAGGAATCAATGCACGATGGAATATAAAATAATGAAGATACTAGACTGATTCCTTTTATTTGAAGAAATGTTGGAAAAAATTCATTTACTAAAACAATGGGTAGGCTTGGAGGGTGTTTTAGATCATTCCCCCATTTTTCTAGAGATCAAGGGCACCTATCCAAAGCCATCTAGTCTTTTCAAAATGAACTCAAAATGGTTAAAAGAAGAAGAATTCATCAATCTTGTCCAATCTCAATGGAACATATATAATCCCCTTGAAGGTTATTCATGTTTCTCACCAATTTGAATTCAATCTTAAGCTCATCAAACACAAATTAAATGAATGGGTCACAAAAAAATTGGAAGCTGATCAGGAGCTAGTAGCCATAAAGAGACAATTACAATTATTTCATGCTAGATAAGAGGAAGGGTTTGCTTTTGATGAAGATAGAGAAGAATTAATCAAGATTTAAAAAAAATAAATGAAATTATGAAGGATAAATATGTTGAATGGAGGCTCAAAATAAGGTCTATCTGGATGGAGTATGCAGACAAAGACACACATTTTTCCCATGCATTTGCCAAAATTGGAGTGGCCCATGAAGGCCTTCAAAATATTAATATTTGAAACCCCAAAGGTGTTGTATTCAAAATAAACCTTTCCAAAGCCTATGATAGGGTGTTTACAGTGTTGGACTCGCCAACATTCAATGGGTCTCCCTGATATGAAGTCCAAATTAGACCTCACACCATTTGGAGTAGGAGCCCCATCTAGAATATGACCTAGTTGTTGAAATAGTGGGTTTTGGTGGCATGCCTTGGCTGTGATGACGCATAGAATGATGTAATTGTGACTTTGGTGAAACAAGTGTATAACTCTATGAAGAGTCAAGTGAAATTTATGAAAGGTTCTACCACGACAATGGGGAAGTAAGTGAGTCCCTTAAGAGAATGTAAGAGTATGCAGCTTGAAAGGAACATACACACATAAAAGGGATCATAAGTTAGCCGGAAAAATAGTTCAAAAGATAACCATTATTGAAATACATAACAAAATGCATTCAACAAGATTCATACTAATTAAAATGAATTAGTTCATAAGCTTTAGCTTAAATGAAATAACATATATTGCAAACACAAGAAGAATAATCCTACTATATTCACAACATATACATGAAAACATGTTGGCTCCAAGATTTATTAAAGTGAAAGCCCCAATCATATATATACAATTGAAAAACCAATAGCCCCAATCGTGTAACATGAAGCCAACACCTACTCCTCTAAAGAAAGATACTCCCTCTATGCTAAAGGAGAAGTAAAGGCTTTCGACAAAACTCCCTAGCTTTCGATCCTAGCCAAAGACCGACCCTAAGTCCTTTAAATGAGTTATGAGGGTATATTTATAACAAATGAGATGACTAATCATCTCCCCTTTGTGACTTTTAGACTTCCCTCATGACTCTTAGACTTCCTTCAACCACGACCTTTTGAATTCCTTACAAAATGACGTTTCACATCCCATAGTTGACACTTGGAATTTCACTTACAAATTAATTACAAATATAATATTACAATATTTCTCATACCTGTATAAGACAAAATTGGGTAGAGTCAACTATACAAGCCTAATAAGGCAAACATCATGTCAAGTGTGAGTTTGGGAAAACTCCAACTTAGATGCTTTAACTTGTAGCTTTTCGTCACATAGAAATTCCTAGCTTTATATTGTGCGATGACTTTCCCAAACGTTGCTATGGGATCATGCTGGAAGTGCACTCTTGCCTCCGTTTCATATGGTTACACTGTCGGAGCCTGTTTTCATTTCCTTATTTATCATGTATGTTCACCTTTATATCTCCCTTGGTAGCAATCTTCTTGAACTGGTCCAAGTATTCCTCCAGTTGCTGTCTGACCTTGTTTCTGCCTTTAGCTTTGGTGAGTGTTCCAACTGAAGGGATATTGTGTGACTTCACCATGAAATCCACACTGTTATAAAATCGTGAATAATAGGACTGGATGTTAGTGATGAAAGTGTCAAGATGCTTATTTATTTGAATTAAGCATCCAAACTTCTTCCTTCTCCAACTCGGCTTACTACCTTGTCTTCTTTACCAACTTAGGATGTGCGCCTCTATACTACATTCCCAACTCATACATAACAATGATGGCTGTGTGGAAAACCTTGAGAGTTTTAGCATTCTCTCTACATTTCTGCTGCATACTGTGCAGGTGAACAATTGCTTTGTGCATGGTGACTAGATCCTCATAGATGTTCCTCATAGTATCTCCCAATGCTGATACTTCACCAAATATGGATTCCTTGAGTTCTTCTAAGTACACCTATGTAGGAGCTTCTTTCTGAACCTCTGCTTGGATCCATTCAATCTATTTCTTTGAAGCCTCTAATTTCTTTTTCCATATGTCCATTCTTGGCCATCAAATACTCTATGTTTGATGTGGAGGCTCATACGGAGGCCAAGTTGGCCACAACAATAGCTTCTGGATTCTTCTTGGTATCCATCACGATCACATTTTCTTTGATAAAAGCAAAGTGTTCTTGGTCATCTGGGAGGGATTCTTCCTTTCCAGTACAATCTTCTTCTGCAACTCATCATAAGTTAGACTGTAAATATCCATCATCAAACCTTCATCAAGAGGAGCAATTTCCTCTTCCTCACTTAGAGCTTGCCCTTCCGTAGGAGGAGATGGAGGTTGAGTGGTGATTTTATACATGTAAGGCATGAGATAAAAATCTTGCTTTTTATGGTCTAGCCTTACCTCCATGTCTTGGATATCTATCAAGTCTTTAATTTCCTAGGCAAGTTCTTTGTGCTATAACTTCTTTCATTCTTCTTCAAGTAACTGACTCTGTTTGTCTTCTTTGGCTTACTTAAGTGCTATTTCTTCCTCCTCTTTCTCTCACCTTTATTTTTCTTGTCTTAGCCTCTATTCTTGTTCTTTATATTCTTTCTCTTCCTTCTACCTTAATTTTTCCTCCTGATTGTTTTGCTTCCTCTTTCTTTTTGTTGCTATTGTAGCTTTCAAGATGATTGGGCTTTTTTTCCATTTGCGTCTATGTTATTCTACTAGAATATGCACAAACCTTTTTATTCCCATTTCCACACAATGGGTTGTGCCTCTTTGATGGTTCTACTTCTAGAGTTTCTTTTTGCTAGGGAGTGATCTGCAATGTACATGCAAATATGACTGGTGCATGGGGATTAGATGAATTATAACAATTATTTATCGTTTCCTCCTAAGGCCTAGAATGAGTTTTTCCCAGACAAGTGAAATGCATATTTGGAAAGTGTTTCTTGCAAACATTCTTTGGATCACATGGGTGGTATTCCATGTGACCAAAGGATAATTTCTCTATCTCTTTTACCTTGGTCTCAACAACCTTCAAATTCCTAATCTTGTACAATCCAATTTGCAAAGGAAGAGTGGGCCAAGGTGCTTTCTTCTTCGTCTACAATACTCCTGATAAACTTGTGGAAAGATGATAAGCTACTTCTTTCATGACCAATTTGTTGGTGGCATACCTTGGTAACATATGTGAAGAATTTTGACCACCGAACACCCTGAGATAAGTGCCATCCAATGCGGAAAACCAGTCAACAAGTTCTGATACTACTTCCATTGCCTTAGGGGACATGCAAGGTGGATCTTCCTCAAAGATCATATTTTATATTGGTATGAGGAAGTGATAATTCAACTTATCCATGACTCTTTTGTAGCTTCACTCTAAAATAAACTTGTAGTAAATGTGCACAGCAAGCTCCTTTGGTGACCAAGTCCAACTCATGCCAAGAAAATAATTCTGAGCACATATTACATCTAGCAAGTAAGCATACATGTAGAACCTGGCTTGCTTACCCTTGGGAGGGTTCTTAGCATTGGTTACTGTTGAGCCTCAAGCTTGCACTCATTTACCCATCCTCCCAACAGCCTTTTCCTACTCATTTCCTTCTTTTGTCATCATTTCCTTCATCAACTTGTTCAATTCATTGCATTATAGGATTTTTTAACATGATTTGCTAATTGTGCTAATGATTGACTGTTGGTTTGGATTTTTGGTTCAAGTGCTGCAATTCTGCAGCTGATACAGGATTTCCGCAACCGATCTCTAATTCCGCAGCCAATCCCAGATTCCGCAGCCATTTTCTTGTTTGCTATGATCCAGGTGTCCTCCAGAGGAAAGAGCCACATGGGCAAGTTTGTATGACTGTGTACATGGTGCGTGTGCTGTCAGCTCAGCCAAACTAGCCGTCTACACCCCTGGTCAACGTGGAGGTAACTCTGGTCAAACAGCAAGGTTGCAAACGGTGGCACGGCTCTGCGTGTTCAGGTGGAGTAGGAAAGTCACAACTGGCCTCTTCTTTAGCCACGAAGACTGTAGGGGACAAGAATCCAATAGCGAATTTATTAACCATGATGACTGTTCCCTAAATCCATGCACGGTGCTGCTGAACGTGTATTTTGCATAAACTTTTAGTTAGCTTAGTTTACGCACAGAACAGTTTGTGTTCCTGCTATAAATAAAGCGTTTCTACACACTGATTAGTTAGTTTTTGGAAGTTAGTCTTTTGCTGTTGTAAACTCTGTTTTAAGACTCTTTTATATAGTGTTTACGCTCCCCATTGTATTTTGTTATGTGCTGATTTATTACCAAGAAGATAGTTCTGTTCTTACCTGCGTAGTTGATCTTTTTAATTGGTTCAAGTGGATGGAGGGCCCCTGTCTACTACAACCATTGTACAGTAGCTTTTAAATTTTCTTTCCTGCATTCATTTTTTTCTCTAATTCACCATGTATATTGATGTACAGTTTGAATCATGATGCTTTATGTTTCTGTACTTTTCATGACTGATCAGTGTGTGTTTTTACAGCTTTGTTAGGAGCCCGGGACAATGTGCTTTTCCTTCTTTCTAACACTAGTGGCATCTAAAGTTGTCTTATCTAAACTGCTGACTTTCGCTTTGATTTTCATTAGTTTCCTTGCTTAGTTAGTTTCCTTGCCTAGTTTACTTTATCAAGTTTTGTCAAGTTGGTAATCTCTTGATGGTTCTTTTTATCATGATTCACTAACTTTTATGGGACCAAAACATCATTTAATTGCAGCTTGGTTTATTGAGTTTTAGACTCATATTGCTAATTCACTCCTAACTCTTTTTCACATGATCAATTTAGCTAAAGGAAGAATGCTAAGGGAGAATTAAGTAGTGTGATTTGTCGCTTAATTTTTGCATTGCTTTAGATTCAATAGAGGAGTTAGAATAGTGTTCTTTCTTTCAGCTCAGTTAATGTAGATGTTATTTTCATTCTTATCAGTAGTAAAGGTATTGGACTAGTGCCATTGGTCTTTTTGTTTGATGCTTTACTTTCATTCGAAGCTTTAATTCCATTCCAAGTTATTGTTCAAGTTTTCTCTTTAAAATTCAAGAAGCTTTTAGAAATCGCCACATACACACACATTCACTCACTTGTTTATAACTTCATCCCATCACATTAGGAAGATAAGTTAGAAATAAACTAAAAACGACAAAAAGAACTAGGAAAGGCTGCTTAAATATATATTGTACACTTCACTTCATCAGCTTACTAGCCCCGGGTTGACAATTTATGATAGCAATTTAGACAACACTAAATTGACCAAACAGTTACATTGATATTTAATTGTTAAGTCAACAATTCTGACCAATTGAATTCTTTCCCATCATTCACGACCTGATGCAGTAAGAATGCCCAACCTTCAGGAAAGGTCCCAATACTCTTTCGACCGTAGATTAAGAAACATAGAACTATCAAGTACAAGAATGATTTTATGAGAGATTTGGTCTTGTAGGTGTTGCTAGGTGTCTGTCAAAATTTGGACGACTCTTTCAACCAACCTTTGATGACATATTTAGTCCTTTGGTAGCCTGTGGTTGCATAGAAGTGAGAATCGATGAAGGTTTCTGGCAAAGGTAAGTAATACATAAGCTAAAAACCATGATTTAGGCAAGCCTTTGTCTAGTGACACTACTAAGGATCATGTTCTTTGAATCAATATGTGACATGATCCATTTCATAACATGTATGCAAGGGAAAGTCAGATATTTGCATTCAATTTTATGCAATCATGACTTCTAGACATTAATATAAATGTTATATACCTAGGGGGGATAATATGGGGTACAAAGGGAGGTACCCAAGGGAATAATGTAATAATGGGATGGGCCATAGTAATAAATAAG
>APFE030221427.1:24727-34906 GCA_000404065.3 Pinus taeda
TGTGCATTTGCATTTAGACTGCTTGTTGGTTTGATTTAGGACAGTGCGTCTAGCGTGTACTCTGTGCTCTATGTTGAAAGAATCTCATTTCTCTTTCCTTAGTAGCTAGGATTTTCATTGCAAAAAGAAGATTAAACGATTGTTTATCATCTTAGACTGCATTTTAGGAATTTTATATCTACATCATATAGTGAACCTGAAAGGCAAATTTCTTAAGCAAGATCAACTGTAAAATAAATTCAATGAACATAAAAACAGTTTGGAACCTAACGCACAACATTTAGAAGTCTAACCTAGAGACGTATTCTGGCATCGTAAAGCCTTGTAACTATTGCTTTCATTGCTGATTGGGTGATTTCTCCTCTTTGAGACAACAAGTTTCAGTATGGACTTGTGCTCCCATGTACCGTCGAGTATATATTGGGAGACCACAATAAGCTATATCCTTTATCCTTAGGAAGTCGTGTCTGCTGCCCTATCAGTTGCAATGCACTGAACACAACATTCGGGAAGATTGATTGCCATACCATAAAAAGTATTTTGCATTTTTGCGATTGGTTTGGTAATCCCTCTGTCTAGATTTCTAGAGTAGTCTCTTTCATTCCTTTTTAGACTCCTTAAAGGAAAAGGTCCATCTGAGCACTTGTCACTTCAGGCTCTTTAAAAGTCGAAGGTGACTAGAGTCATCTTTTGTTTTTTATCGACTCTTAAAAATTGAAAAACAAGTTGAGTCAAAGCGTCTAACATTCATTTAATTCAGAATAATTTTCCCCTATCATTTTGACTTGATCAAGTAATCCACGATCGTGGAAGAAATTCAATCAAAACCCTGTCGTTCATGGAGGCTTACGAGTCAACCGTCGTTGACTCCGGAAATGAAACTATTCCGAACAAAGCAAACTCGTTTGACCGGATCAAAGTATCCTAGGTTGGTTGGAGTAAGTACTCCAACATCTTCAGAGACTCTGATTACTCCGAACATTTCTGGTATCCCTGCCTCTATAGAAGAAATTCCGCAGCTGCAAAAGGACATTACAATTGGTCCTAGTGTGACGGTAAACACTTCTATTCCCAAATCGGCTACATCTACAGCTGATTCGGAAGGTGTTACTCCCCAAACATCTATCGTTGTAGAACCTATACCTTCTTCGGCACTAGAAATATTTCACAGACCTGACGGTCTACCTCTTCTGCCTAGATTGATTTCCATAGAAGAGATTGTGGAGGATCCTCCATCTAACGCTCCATCACAATTTGGAGTTGGGATCACCCTATATCCTTCTTCATCAGAAGTTAGTCTCCTGCCATCGGAAGTTCCTGAAGAATCACTGAGGAATCTTTTGGATAGACTAAATATGTCTGAACAACCGTCGACATCCAGGACTATGTCATCCAACACAACAGTGGCAGAACTTCCTGCTACCACTCTGACAATGTTCGTCAGTGTACCATCTGCCCCAACTAGCTCTCAATCGCTGGATGGAGTCCATCCAGGGGCTATTTCAACAATATCGACTGTTCCCGTTTATTCGTCCGGAACAATATCTAGAATCTCTTATGTTGAGTCTCAACAAATTGATCCTTCACAGTGTCAATTTGGGCAATCCGGTCCCCAAAGTCAAATCATTCCTTTGAGCACTAGATTACGGCCGTATGGAGGGTAGTATGCCATTTCATTATCTCCTCTGGGAGGACAACCATACGAGAGTTCACAACAAAATTCAGGGTATGCAGGAATTACATCTAGCGGATGGGTTCTAGTACTGCCTCAACAACCAAGAGTTGTATACTCGATGTAACAAAGTTTACCTATGTCAAATATCCCCACTACGCCAGCTATTGTGACGGTGCCGCAAGTACAAGCGTTACTTGTTGTATGCCAACCTTAGGTTTCTCAGGTCGTAATACAACAACCTCTTGTCCCTGTGACGCAACCACAATCACCGACTAGTGGAATGACCCAGGTTCAAACGGGGATAATTACCCCTCATCCTGGTCAAACAGTCAGTACTGAACAACAGCTTATGGCTTCACAACCATGGTTGTTGCAATACCAACAACTACAATTCCAACAAGCTTACCGAGGACATGAGCAACAAGTCTTTGCAAGTAATGGGTGGCCATATATTCAAAACGGTCAACATCAATCATATCATAATGGTCATGCCCATCAACCTTACCAAAGTTACCAGCATCAAATGCATTATGCTGGTATGTAAATACCAATTTCTCAGGCAATTCGATCTTATCCTGGGTATGCTTCGCTGAGCCTGAATCAACAATTGCCTTTCATGGCGACTTTAGAGTTACCAGATCTAAATCGACTAACAAACGATCCAATTGCCTACGCCCCTTGGTAGCCATTGATCCCACATCAATTTCCATCAGATATTCCTAAATTTAAGGGAAATCTGGGTGAAGACCCGTCGAATCATGTGATGATTTTTCATCTGTGGTGTTCATCAAACACTCTCAACGATGATTTGATCAGACTTCGCCTTTTTCAGTGAATGTTAACTGGTCCAGCAACAAAATGGTATATCGAATTGCCTAGAGCTTTGTTTGATAACTTCAGTACCCTAGCCACAACCTGTTTAACCCACTTTCAGTTACCCATAAGGTACAAAATGAGAACAAAGCTTCTTACCAATTTCAAACAAACGACGGCCACTCACATGTCCGATCATATTCATGAGTGGCTACATTGTCGTAGAATGGTAAAAACGTATGTTCCTAATCAGTTGTTGGCTGAATGGTTTATTAAGTTATTGTTACCTTCTATTACAGAAGATGTGGCAAAGGGAGGAGTCGTCACTGAAGAGCAAGTTATTGCTCATGCACAATATCTAGACTTGATCTATACTCAGTCTGGCACACTCTAAGATAAAATCCCTGATGCTCCTAGACCGGATTTTTCTGTTCCTCCCCCTCCTAAATCAAACAAAGACGCTCATGCTAGCGATGTCATGATAGGTACGACAAGCACGAAAACCATAAAGGCTATGTCAAATAAGGCCCGTATGGTTTCAAGTCAAAACACAAATGAAGAACTTCTCTCCTCGGAAGTAAATGCCGTGTCGACTGAGAAAGGCAAAGAACCTAAGCAACCAGGAGGCAAGAAGATAAAGAAAGGGAAGAAGAAGAAACAGGAGGAGTTGTCTCCTGAAAAATCTTTTGCAAAACCTTCTGAAGATAAGAAACCAAGTCATCCATGCTTGATATGTGATGACGATCATTGGACGAGAGAGTGTCCATATAAAGCTGAGCTTAGGAAATTCTTCAAGAGTTCAAAAACCTTGGCAGTATTGATTGATCCGTTTCCAAACCCAGGAACAAATCTGGTTGCTAGCAACAATGCTTCCCCGTCCCAAGTGCTAATGTTGTCTGTTTCGAAGCAGCTAAATGATGCTTTGATATTGACAAGGAATAAAGATTACAGGAATCCGCAGACGTCGAACAACAAGGATAATGATCAACCTAGTAATTCGACAACAACTTCACTCGAAGTTGTGCCACCCGTCACTCCTGAACTAACGATAAAACCACCAAAGGGAGTAGTACACAAATCAATGTTTAATCCTCATGCCAGAGTAGCACAACATTATAATATAGTGGAGGATCTAGCCCAATCGCTGTCCACTATGTCGACACTTGAGGTACTGCAAAATTGCCCCTCCCAAAGGCAGGGTTTATTGTCAGCGATAGGTGGGATTGACCCAACGGATTCCAATCTTGTGTCATTTAATCACAAAGGATATGAACCTCAGTTACCAGGTCAACTAGCTTTCCTTATTCAAGTGAAAGCCCTCAATAAAATTGTTCATCAAACAATTATTGATGAGGGGGCATCTACATGTATTATGTCGATGAGTTGCTGGAAATATTTAGGATCTCCGCCCTTGTCGAGATCGTCGACGACATTAAAATCATTTGATGAACAAACATACACCCCATATGGGATATTAAGTAACTTGTAAGTCGAACTGGGGGGAAAAATAGTAGAAACTGATGTTGAAGTTATCGATGGAGACCTCGATTACAACATCCTACTAGGAAGGCCCTAGATATATGCTATGGCTACTATTGTTTCGACTTACTTCAAGAAGGTTGCATTTCCCTTCCAAGGAGGAATTACGGTCGTTGACAAACAAACATTTCTCCCCAATAGTTCACAAGTTACAGGAAGCATTCCGATGATCCATGGAAGCCCTCATTCGCTTCAAAATATCAAAGTAGGCCTACTAAAAGACCCTACATTAATGGGGACTTTTGCCATACCGCCTCCAATCAATTTGGCGAAAGTGGCAATAGTGGGAACCTGCAATATGATATGTTCTATTCAAAAGATGTCTGAAAACGATATTAACATGGATCATCTACAGGTATTGCCTCCAAGCCCAATAAAAATATTGTAGCAATCAATATTTTCGGCATGGGAGGCAAACCAAATCAATGCTCATCAAGTGTGTGGATAGACAGGTCTAAGGAATATGGCACCCCTTCAGATCCTTGGTCGAAAGTACATTTAACAGACGAAGGAATTGTTCAGTCAATGATGATTGACGGGGCACGATGGGAAGATTACCACCATCGTTCCAATCTTTCGGATTGTAAGGAGGATCATTCCAGTGACCTTGAACATCCCTCCATTTTTGACTTTGTGTCAAATACTGTAAATACGGTGGATTCCGAGCGAAACCTGTCCAATATTGAAGAGACTATCGCCATAAATATCTCGACCAAAACAGATGTTGTAGAGAATATTCATGTCGGAAAATCTTGTTCTCCTTCAGAACTGGAAGTATATTATGCTCTTTTTCACGATTTTAGAGATGTCTTTGCTTGGTCATATGACGAAATGCCAGGCATTGATTCGAGCATAGTTGAACATGAAATTAAGATGTATCTAGATGTCAAACCGGTACGACAACAGCTCAGGTAGGTGCACCCCAAAAAAGCTGCTGCCATCAAGGTAGAAGTTGAAAAACTCCTCCATGCTGGTTTTATTTACTCGGTTCCTCTAACCGATTGGGTATCGAATATTGTTCCTGTGATGAAAAAACAAGGAACGAATAGAGTGTGCGTTGATTATAGGGATGTAAATCAAGCTTGTCCAAAAGAAAACTACCCTACACCCTTCATTGACCAAATAATTGATGAATGCGCTGGATGTGAAATCTTTTCATTTGTGGATGGATTCTCCGAGTATAATCAAATAAATATCTTCCCACAGGACCAGTCGAAGATTGCATTTATTTGTCCATGGGGCACATTCGCATATCGCAAGCTACCCTTTGGTTTAAAGAACGTAGGGGCAACATTTCAGAGGGCAATGAATTATGCCTTCCATGACATCAAGAACATCGTTCAACCATATCTCAACTATCTTCCGGCTCATTCGCGAAAGCGGACCGATCATCTGCAACATTTAAGAGTGATATTTCTACGTTGCTGACACTACAAGATATGACTCAATCTGGAAAAATGTGTGTTTTGTGTTAGTTCTGGTTGTTTACTTGGCTTTGTGGTCTCAAAAGACAGGATTTGTCTTGACCCATGTTAGGTTTAGGAAATCATCAATTTGCCTCCACCTTCAAATTTGCTTCAGATTCAGAAACTACAAGGGAAAGCAAATTTTCTGAGGAGGTTCATTCCAAATTATGCCGAACTTGCTAAAGGTTATACTCGTCTGTTGAAAAAAGAGGTACTCTTCATTTGGGATTAGGTTGCGCAAGCTTCCTTTGATGCTTTAAAGGAATCCCTGATAAAAGCATCATTAATGTATGCTCCTGATTATCAAAAGGACTTTAACCTGTATCTGGCTGCAGCGGATACGACCATAGCAATGGTTTTAATTCAAGAAGATGATGGAATTGAATATCCAATATATTATTTAAGTCGAAACTTAAATGATACAGAAATAAAGTACTCCTACATTGAAAAGCTAGCTCTCGTAGCTGTTCAAGCGA
This sequence comes from Pinus taeda, assembly GCA_000404065.3. NCBI lineage: Eukaryota > Viridiplantae > Streptophyta > Pinopsida > Pinales > Pinaceae > Pinus > Pinus taeda. The sequence goes on from APFE030221427.1 coordinate 30,697, forward strand.
TACAGAGATTTCAACACTATGTCCTCTTCAGAAAAACTACCATTTTGTCAGATTGCAAGCCCATGACTTATACATTGTCGCGATAGTTGCTGGGGGGAAATATTCAAAATGGATAGCGATTTTACAAGAGTTTGATATGGAATTCAAAAAATCCAAATCGAAGAAAGCCCTAGTTTTCACGGAGTTACTATGTGATCTCCCATCGTCGTCCAATGATGCCACATCCGAAGAAGAGATCGTGGATGAAAATTTGTTTCTGATATCTTCAAGCAATCAGTGGTATGGAGATATAATAATCTATCTCAAACCCAAACATATAGGTCTAATACCTCACGCTCGGAACAATGACGGATTTGATACCAAGCAAAAGACTACATGATCGTTAGTGATACGCTTTACCGTCGTGGTATCGATACAATTCTGTGGAAGTGCCTCATCCATGAGGAGGCCGAAAAAGTCCTGAATGATTTTCATTCAGGCGCATGTGGGCGACATCAATTTGGTTATTCTACATCTCAAAATATTTTACGAACAACATAATTTTGGCCAAAAATGTTCAAAGATTGCATAACTGCAGTCAGAAGTTGCCATGCCTATCAAATCGTCGATCACAAAACCAGAATACCTCTCGCACCTTTGCAGCCAGTAGTAGTTGTCGAGCCATTCGCCAAATGGGGCAAAGATTTCATGACATGTAACCCCACCTCAGCTGGGGGAATTGATATATCATAGTCGCAGTAGACTATTTTACCAAATGGGCCAAGGCAACACCTACATTAATCAACAGAGGAAAAATAGTTGCCCTCTTCTTTTTCAATCATGTAGTCTCTAGATTCTACGTTCCATAGGCCATAGTCATAGATCATGGATCGCATTTTCACAATCACATGATGGTTGAGTTAGCTGCCAAATTAGGACTATCCCACGACAGCTCTACTCCATATTATCCGCAAGCCAATGGGCAAGTTGAGGCAATCAACAAGGTCTTGAAGCACATGCCGCAAACGATGATTGGAGTCCATAAACGGAGTTGGCACCTGATCCTGTACTTGGCCTTGTGGTCATACCAGACAATAGTGAGAAATGCGACCGGGTTTACACCTTTTCAACTGGTGTATGGCCTGGAAGCAATCTTGCCAGTTCAGTGTGAAATCTCGTCCCTCAAGCTCACGGTCGACCTTCTCCCCAGAACTTCAGAAGAAGAGGCTCGTTTCTTGGAATTAATCCAATTAGATGAAATCCGTCATGATGTAGCTTCAGCTAACGAAGCCCATAATAAACGAGTCAAAGCGCAGTTTGACAAAAATGTCAAACCTCGTGTCTTCTTAGAAGGCGGCTTGGTCTTACTTTATGACGAGGAGTCCGATAAGTTGGGAGCAGGTAAGTTCAAGTCTTTATGGATGGGTCCCTATATTGTTAAGCATGTATTAACAAAAGGAGCCTATGAGCTGATGGATTATGATGGGATTCCATCGGCACAACCCCACAACGGGTCGTACCTCAAGCGTTACTATGCTTAACTCAGCATAGTAACCCCAATGCTTTTGTTACATTTTTGTTTTCGCTAAGGGTAATTGTTTTGGTTAGGTAATCCACTTTTTGCATTTGTTAAAGATGTCAAACCTATTGGAACCTTTTTTTGGATATGCCGACTGAGCAAGTCGTAGTTCGCAGAAACTATCTTCTGCGGCTTGGGCCATCTTTGATCCCGGTGGTGAGTTAGTGAGTTTCAGTGGGGTATGTATTGGTCGGTCAATGAAAAATATCGCTGAATACAGTGCGTTGATAGAACTCCTCTTTGATTCCATCGCGCATGGCATACGCTGACTTGTCGTCAAGTTAGACTCACAAATCGTCATTCTATAACTCACTGGTATCTACTCTGTACGGAATCCAGCTATATATCGCATGTTCCTAAGGGTCAGAATTTTGGAAAGATAGTTCGATTCTATTCAATATCAACATACTTCCAGAAATTTAAACACATTAACAGACTCATTGGCAAATTATGTGTTAGATAGACATTTGCGACATTTATAAAAAGAAGCATTGCATCAATATTTGCATCAAGATCATGTAACTTAACCAAAATAAAGCTCTGAAAATAAAAAATATATATATAACTGTTTATGGTTTACACATAATGTTCTGTAACCAAGACAAAATTGGTCAAATGACCCAAAAATCAAAATGCTAGGGGGCACCCTAGTCTAATGATGCTGGTGATAACAAGTCACCGCTTGTGCAATCACGCGTAAAAGCCTAGTCCATCGACTCAGCACACTGGTAGTATGTCGCTGCAACCTCAGAGGCAGCTCATCGGTCCTCATGTCCAGAATACCAAGAGTGAGGCCCTTGACCTGATCCTGCAATGTTGAGAGAGTCTTGGCCACATCAAGGTCGTGGAGGATGGCCCTCCCCACAGCCTCTCCTATCGGAGCGACAGCTGGTGCTCTCAGGCATACCGCTGGTCGAACTGGTCCAATGTTTGCATGAGCACATGAGTTTTGATTAGTCTTGATCAAAGAAAGCATAAGAACATTATGAAAACAATAAACAGAGAAATGGTTAGAGAATTTACCTATAGCACCCCACTACTCACCAATCGACAGCACCAAATCCGGGTCACCCCGGAAATCCATACCAGCATATGGACACTAGGCATAAACCATCTCCTAGCAGTTGAACCACTCGAAGAAGGTGTCAGAGAAAGAAATATGGGGCTGACCAGCATGTTGGGCCATGAGGTCAACCCATCTCTGCATCCGTGGCTCAATCGGTGGAGGTAAACTAAGTGAAATATAATGCGGCTGCATCAGTGGGATATTTTCTAAGGCGAAAGCGGTCAAAATAGAGCCATCGCCAAAATTCTTGGATCTTCCACTTTTCACCTTGGTCAGATGTTCTTTCATCACAGGGAGTACTACATCACACCAGTTGAACACCTTTGGTTCAAGGAATTCCAAGGCGTACTACATATAAGACCTGTTAGCCACGTGAAGAGTCGCACTACCAGCCAATCTAGCAAAAGTGAACAGAATGGTTCTCAAGGACCGGTCAGTGACATTTCAGATGTTGATCTTGTCGTCCCTACTAGGCTGAGATCCTTCTCTGCAGTACCGACAAATGTAATCTCTCACGGATTCACCCCCATGGGCAGAACCTGATAATGAGAGAGGGGCACCGTGCCTCGATAAACCAGTCAAAAAATAGATGTCCACGACAGTTAGGGGATGGATTTGCCTCTAATCTGGAACACCTAGTTGGTAGGATCCCATGCATCAAGGAAATATTGCAACAAGTTGATTTGTTGCCTCATGCTAGAGATGCAGAAAAACTTGAGCATGCCACAGTTCCGCTGTGCGGTTACCGTACCTGCATCATGTAAAGCAATCATGTCCTCTTCTTCATGCTCGTGTTCTCGCCATGTAATAACCATTTTGCTCTGATGAATCTCTGAAAACAAACAAGAGAAGAGTCTGGGTCCTGATTTGGAAAAAAACAAGCAAAAATTCCATGAGAAAATAGTGTAAAATTTTCCCTCCTTGCGCCCATCGCACCCCAATAGTGTACTGGGAGTGATGCATACTAACTAGCTAGTGACCAGTCTAGTATGCATCACACCTTTCAATATAGGAAGGGTGCGATGGGGCCAGGGTGAATTATTCAAACCCCAGGGGCTCAACAAAGTAGGGAAACATGCTCAGAATTCAAAAAGGAAGGAATGCAACTGAAGAGCTCGGGTTTAGCTCTTACCTGGTCGAGATGGCGCAAAGAATCGTCCACAGAATCACCTGGAATCAGCTAGTTAAAATCAGGGGGGAAAAGCACCTCCAGAGCTCCAACAAACTAAGTTCAAATGAAATAGTAAAATGAGAGGTCAAAGTCACTTTTAAATTACTATTCACGTAATTCGAGTAAGGTATTAGTGTTCTAACTCATTTTTCAAACATGTGTTTTCATTTCTAATCGGTTTGATGAATCAATTGAGCAGGTAGTACGACCATTGAAAGAACAAAGTGCTAATGGTGAATCAAATAATCAATGACCGTTACCATGAGCAGTTTTTATGTGAAGTTCAAGCTCATTAAAAACTAAACCTAAGAAATGAGAAAATTCCCCCCCCAGAGTTTAAGCTCATTAAAAAATGAACCAATCTCCAGTAAATAACCATTGTGAATGCATTATCATCAGCTTTTGAGCCTTGGTC
>APFE030221427.1:34916-70612 GCA_000404065.3 Pinus taeda
AATCTCCAGTAAATAACCATTGTGAATGCATTATCATCAGCTTTTGAGCCTTGGTCGTGTTCTCATCATCACCTCCACTCTATTTTAGCCGATCATACGCCTCCATTTGATTGTTTACCCTTTTGACGAACATCTGCGACGAGTGATCTTGTTAGCCATCCTTGTGACACTGCCGTGATTGGAAAATTCCAAACCTTACCTGGAAGTTAGTTGCTACTCGAAATTATCACTCGTTCCTCAAAAAATGAGTCTCCTTTAAGCTATTTTCACCTAACTCGTAAAATATGAAAAGATTGCTGAGCGATTGGCCTCTCTAGCTCGTTAAAACTACCTAGAGTGCTATCCCTCCTCTAGATTTTAATCTTTTTGGACCTGAGGGATTATTGCACAAAAAGATCGAGCGCTTATCTTGTTCGGCTCGTTAAACTATCGAAAATTCATCCCTTTCATATTATTTTATACTTTTTTGGACTTAAGGGATTATATGACGAAAAAGGATTATGAGAGTTTCTTTTCTGTCCCTTTTCAGACTGTCTAAAATTGAAAAAGGACCGAGTTATCATTCTCATTAAACTCATTAAAATCAATAGCGACAAACTTGTCCAAATGGACGAGAATGAGTTTCACTGTTGCTAGGCTCGTTAAAACATAGCGACGAGTTCGCTCGAAGGGCAGATTATAGAACAAGCATATGGTATCCTCCTCAAGCTTGATAAAAATAAAGAGGTATTGGTCAGCAATGACTGGGGAAAATTGGGAAGAAAACTTGAAGAAACTTTATTGGTAGCAAGTCGCTCTTGAACATGACACTTTCACTCCACATCCGAGTTGGGTTGGGTTATTCCGTTCACTGGTCATATCACCATTGGTCCATCGTACCATCCATATTTGGGGTTAATGCTACCAATCCATTTCACTATCACCGTTATGTTCAAGAGAATTCACTCAGAGAATTCACCTGTGTCTCATTTGCTGCAAAACATTCACGCTCCATTCTTTCATGACCACCACCCTGAACCCTGTATCATTAGATCGTTTTCACCTCCAAAATCATTTGATCCGTTCCGTGTCATAGATGTGGGATTCATTAGGGCCCTCCTACGAGGGGTCGCTTCTTGTTGACATTAGCTCATTATCTAAGAAGTCGACTTAGGAACAACCCTTTCAGTACTTTGAAGCTTACATGCCTTAATGGCAAGTTTCTCACTTCCGACAACAGGTTTATATCAATGGCCTTTGACCGAAATATTTTGCGTGGTGTTCGACGCCAAGTCCCTTTTTCACACCACTCGAATTGTACTGTAGTACCTTGAGGGTTATCATCATTATCGGTGATTCCTCTTGCGCCTATTAACAACTTACATCATCGGCTGGTAACCAGGAAATGTCTTTCCATGTTCAGCTCCAGAACATCTTTCACATGGATCGACTTGTACTCCAACTGAAGGTTGAACGAGTTTGAAGACCCCAGATTTATTTTCATCCATCTGGGCTGCGATATATTCAGTAATATAAGGACATCAAATGTACATCATTGCCAAACAGATGATCATCTGAATCAAAGGATGATGACTCCATCTGAATCATTAGTCTGCTACACAGACGGTTGTCTGTCTTATGTACATGAAAATGAATTTATAAAGTTGAGCATGGGAATGCCCGCCTCAGCTAGATCATGAAAAACATTATGAAGATAATTTAGTTTCTTGTATCTTATTACAGGTTGCCTTCCAGCTCGAAAAAACTTCGGATCCTCATGATAAAGCATTTCACCCGACATCAAAAGATTAATGACCTCATGTTTTAGGGGGCAACTGTTATAGACATTTTTGGGCACTACAATCCCAATCATACATGTCCATAAACCAAGGGCTCCTAGGTCCCTAAAAGTGTTGCTTCATGCCCTAGAGGAACAAGGTCAATTGATTACATCATCTCCCAGAAGTTCTCCATAGAAAACTACTCAGAACTAGTCAAAACTGGACCATACAGACTGCCCATTGCAGAGGGTGTGATGCATCTCACCTGCTTAGTGTAAAAAGTGCAATGCATACTGGAATGCCCTTTTGTCGGGTGCGATGGGCGAGAGTAGACAAATGGCAGAGATAGTTTGCAAGGTGGATGATCATGGAATCTTCCAGAAAATTCTCATCTGACACTTGCCTGTCTGAATTCGCCCAGGGATGAGTAAGAGATCATCAACCTCCGAGTGGAATCAAGAACTATCAGAGAGCGGACACTAATCAAAATCCTAGAAGCTGACTCACCCCCCTACAATCATCTATATATGGATCCCTCATCACAAAGATCCAGAGGCTGGAATCTTGTATCTTGTAAGGAAGTTCTGTTGGTTTCCTAGTGCAACATCATAGTGTTGGGTGATCTAAGCTTTTCATGAGGTGAATAAGGGCTTTCATGCTGAGAGGGTGACGTTGGGTCAGAAAAATTGGTTGTAATCCTCTTTGCTATTCTTGATATTAATAAAGATATTCAAGTTTTCCTCCACATTCTTGTATGTTTGATGATATATGCATTTGTGTGGTCAATACATATCCGGTCTTGTATTGTTTATGATTTTAGATCTCTGTTCTTCGATAGTATGATGCTGATTTGATTCCACATGTGCTCTTTGAAGCTGGGTAGACGAAGAAGGAGCGGTGAAGATATATCAGAAGGGAGAGGAACCAAGTGCAATACTGAGGTTGGTGTCCTTTGTTCCCATCTTGTCTACTTCTCATAAAGGAAAATGAAAGTGGTTTTAGTTTGTTTCTTTCTAAGATAGCTACCAGTCTTAGTGGGACTAGCAGCTCTGAGTGGACACTACATTTCCCGATAACACATATTATCCCCCCTAGGTATATAGCAATAAACCTATATGTTTTCAAGATATTCTTTGTAATTAGTTGTCACAAATGCATCCGTCAATGTGTGCCATGTTATATATGATTATTTCTCAATGAATAGTTGAGTTTCTAAGAAAACTAACATGGTAAATAAGGTGCTTTCAACTGCTTCACCGGTGCTTCTCTCTATGTTGTCTTTGGAGGAAGATATCTTTGGTGCCACGATGACAACAACTGATAGAGAGAGATATCCTCAAAAGCTGTGGTGCCTATTTCACAAGATGCACTCATGGCAAGCACAATTAGCTCAAGAAAATAGTCTATTTTGCAACATCAAGAGAACAAATCAAAGTCTGAAGGGAAGGATTGCACAATTTTTGGGATGAGGGTGAGAGATTGGCCTCATGAACTATGCATTGTGCAATATTAATAGACAAGGTGATATATAGAGTCTTGATATTGCACAATGCATACTCACAACCAAATAGATTGAAGGAAGAGATTGTGCATTACACAATCTCAATGGGTAGGGCTGAGTGTCGAGGGTTGGCACTACGCAATGCAAATTTGGGGAAGCCAGTGACTATGTATTGTGCAGATACATATGCCAAGCATGAATCTTGAGCCTAGAAAATGTGAATTGTGCAGATGGAAAGGGAAACTGCTACCCACAATTACACATATATTCCTTGGAAGGAGAGAGAAAGAGATCAAATATGAGTGTTGGGGTAGGAAGGAACATAGATTGAGATAAGGGAAATAAATATCAAACACGTAGAAGGAAAAAATGAAAATGCACTAAGTGACCCAGCAACAACAATTGTTGGTGGGAAAAAGAAAGAAGTTAATGCAACAATTAGAAAATGTGAAAGAAATATCCAATCAACACTTCAACAAGCTAATACTAGTTAAAACACTAAATACTATGAAAATAAACAAGAAAAATAACACTCATAGAAGCAAAAGTGACAAAAATGGATAGAAAAAGGTATAAAAAGAGACGCATGCAAAACTTACTCGAAAACGTGCCGCAAAATTAGTTTAAAGTTCCTTGATCTCGTTGGGAAGGCTAGAGCTCCAAGATCAAATGTGAAAATGAGATCTATAGGTGTTTATTATATAGATCTACTTGGGTTAGGGTTTCTAACGCAGATGCCTAAAATCAAGGAAAAAGTGGAATTTTTCTGAAATTCATAATCAATAACTTAGTGGACTTAACTGGACAATAATTAGGAAAATACTATTTTTTAGGAATGTCTTTGCTTTTCGGGAAACTGCTCATACATAGTGGCAGAAGGGAATGTGAAATTCCCTGGCTCAAGGGATTACATAGTTCCTTTCCTCAGTGAATTGCATAGTTTCTGAGAGAAAGGGAATCTCTTGCGCAATTTATGAGCTCAAGACTAGCTTTCCTTCCATGATTGTGTAGTTATGATCCTCAAGGCCCAGAGCGATTTCTAGAGATAGTGGATTACGTAGTTCCAAGAGGGAATACCAAAAATGTTGCAAGGTCAAGGCAAGAGGTGGCTTATGTTAGAATTTTTTTAGATCAAGGTCAAAACAAGACATCATAAACAGTACATGCAAAGATAAGTCTCCAACATCGTCATGAATGCTTGAAGATAGTGAAAGATAGGTCCTTATGGATAGAAGGTAGGCTCCAAAATCAATGCATGGGAAATTTTTTGGAGGGGTGGTTGTAGGAACTACAACATAGGGTAAATTGGATATATGTTCGTCTAATTCTTACTCACATTGGATTCAATCTATATTTCATCACATGGGTCATGAGCTGTATTCAGAGGGTTTCTTTTCAAGTATTTATTAATGGCTCTGCTTCTAAATTTTTCATGCATATCGAGGGCTACGAAAAGGATAACCTATCTCCCCTCTAATTTTTCTTCTCATGGTAAAGGCTATGAGGCATTTAATAACAAAAGCCAAAATAAGGGGTGAGATTCAAGGGACTCAAATTTCGAGGACCATGATTATAACTCATCTCTTACTTGTAGATGACACCATTATCTTCTGGAATGGATCCAAAAGAAAGGTTTATAAGCTCAGATATTTTTTCTCCCTATGGTCGAGCCACTGGAATGTCTGTCAACAACCAAAAATATTCCCTCTCCTTTCACAATTTGGATGAGGAAATGAGACTTATAAACAACATATTCCATTCACAACATAACCTATGGAAGGAGGAGTCACATGTCTTCATTTTTTTTCTTTAAGCCAAATTGCTACAAAATGGATTATTATTGGCTCATTATGAATATTAAGAAAATATTGAAAAGTTGGAGTCTAAAATGGCTATCATGTGTTGGATGCTTAGTATTTATAAAAATATTCTAGAGGCTATCCCTGTCTACTATATATCACTTGCTTTGGTTTGAAAATTAATTTTGGAAAGGGTAATAAGGATATGATTTAAATTCCTTTGGTAAGGACACTAGGAAAATGCTTCCCTTCCATGGGTTCATTGGAAGAAATTAGCAATCCCCAAGCTCCTTGGTGGATGGGGGCTAATTTTTTTTTCATGTTATCTAAAGAACTGGCAGCAAATTGCAGCTAGAGACTTATTACAAACTAGAACCTGTGGAATATGGTTATTGCACAAAATTAAATATCCCCAAGTTCTTTGGAGGAATCGATCGAGAGGGTACAAACTAAGGGTAAACATATCCTCCATCTAGAGGGTAGTTATAAAATATTTTGACCTTATCGGTAACATACTGAGATGTAAAGTAGAGAATGGAGAAAGAGTTTGAATTGGTTTGGACCCATGTCCTAGTAGTGGAAATGATCACTTCCTCCTTGAGGTCCTCACTATTTCACTTAGTGAAAAATGCATCTCAAGATTAGCTAACATCATCAGTCCTAATAACACCACAATCTATAGGCAATTAGAATCACGATTTCCCTTACACCAAAACCCGCATGTGTTAGTAAACAAATGCATTGATAGAGTTAACATATCTTCAAGAGGAAGTTAAGCACATGCCACAAAACACACTGGGAACACTAGATTATCCAATTCCTAATAATATCTCCCCCAATGTGAGTGAAGTGTGTTTTGAACTTGAGACCTTTGGCTCTAATACCACTTGTTGGAAACATTGAGCAATACTGAGAGGGGGGGTGAATTAGTATTGTGTCTTATGATATATTTTTAGCACTTTTAATTTCAACTGATTCATGCATTAAATGACTAACAACACATTTTTAAACACATAAGAATATAATCATGTGTGAAACTAAATCGAGACAATCATAAGAGCAACAATACATAACAGAAAAATCATACACATGAGACAAAAGGATATCTAGTGGAAACCCTTAAGGAGAATAACCACCCTTATTGTTGTTGCACTGCTCTGAATATTCTTTCATGTTCCAAGAAAATGATGTCTTTTACATAGATTACTTACTCCCACCAATTATGAGACTTGACCTCATATAAAAAGAGCTAGCCACCACCATCTAGGAGACTCAATCCCAAATATATGGTGATTTGGCGACCACCGACTATTCTAGCTACCACTAGGAATAAGACACCACTTCCAAAACACTATTACTAGCACCCACTAGCACAAAATCACTGCTCCAACTTAGCAAGCATCCACTTGCCATAGGACACTCCTCCACAACTATATGTGGACCTAGATTTCATTAATTTTCAAAATGGATCACCAAGACACTATGCTCAACAAGACTAAGATCTACTATCAAACCCCAATAGCAAGACAATCTCAATAAAATCAACATAAACAATCATCAACATGAATCTCCAAAACTGCACACATCATTCATTTTGCATGCTCACTCTTAAAACACGTCAACAACAACAAATAAATCTGAGTACAATAATTCATCCATCAACACTAATCTGTAGAAACAAGCTTAAAACCAATCTCTCAAACACATAAATAACCAATAACAAAAATCTCATCCATCACACTCATCAATCAAGCCACACACGGACACATACATCATCATCAATACAAACTAAAAATAAATCAAACCCTTGGTAAATCAAATACATAAAAATAATATGGAATTGTTCCATATGCACCAAAAACCCTACAAAACAAATTTCAAATATGCAATAGGTGCATTGCATAATCCATTCTCTTCAAACAAACTCTGCTCCAACAACTACAAATATGATTTGCAAACTAATATTCTACTTCAAACTTTTTCTACAAGCCTTCGATTGGATCACTCCACTTGAATATGCACCCTTGCACTAAGCTCATCAATATGTATGAAGCATACTACCTTTTTGGAGACCTCTTACACTCTCACTCGCTTTGACCAACCATTTCTTAGATCCAAAATGAGATATATATATAATGTTCTAGGCGAATTCCTCTTTTGGTTTGAGTTCATAGGTGCACAACTTTGAAAAAATCCATCCATAACCATAACCACTTATGTATTAAAGGAATTCACACCTAATGGAGGAATTATTCAACCATTTGCGAGATTATCCACTTAATTTCAAAGATTTTGGGAATTACCATGTCAAATTTCTCTTGATATGTGTGAGGAATGTAGAGAAAATCTTGTGTAGGGCCACAACCACAGGGACTGAACTAGAATATCTTGGTTGCATGCACACAAATGTAATTATAAATTCTTGGTTGGAAGACTACAACTACACAAAGGACTCTGTCTCCTAGTGGCTTTGGCAGAGGATAGAAAAATTCAACTCCTTTTAGCCCAGAACTCTGCCAAATTGTTTGAACAACTTCAACAAGTATGCTATTATCATTATCCAAAAATGAAATGAAGGTATTAATGAACAAATTGAAAGTTAGTTTATGTATTCTTATGCAACATATTGAAATTTTGAAAACACATAAACTTGATAAAAAAATTCAGTAAAAGAAAACAATGGAGACTGAAAATAGAAGCAAGAAAAAGAAGACAAGTTGATAATGGAATTCACCCCTACTAGGATACATCTTCGGGTCTGCTTCCAGTGTGATTTCTTTATTAATATGCTAAAAATACTTGTTACATTAAAATATAAGCTCCAACATGCCAAAACAATGATTACATTGTGTTAAGAAGTCCTCAAAACTCCTGTTTGGGCTCTTCCCATGCTAAAAAAGGTCTTCATATGGCCTAAGAAAGTAAAACATTCTCTCTATCTACAATACTAAAGGGCTTGGCCCTGAAAATTATTCAAAAAAACCCACATAGGTGGGCTGGTTGAGCACGTTGGTTATATATCGCCTGGTCAAGGTTTGAATCCACATTTGGTGCGATTTTGGAATGATTTTTGGGTGGATTCAATATACGATAAACATTTAATTGTGATATGGTGGCATGGTGCATCGACCCAAAACCATTTTTAACTGATATGAAATCTGTTGGTGATATTTGGTGAGTCTGTTAGCATATACCGTGGGGATATGGTGGAGCTTTCGGATATGGCGGGCCCCCACCATATCTATTCCACCCAACTCTAGCGTTGACAATCTTTAAATAAAATATCTTCACCAACATATAGTAAGGAACATGATTGGTTTAGCAGTGAGGTGTAGGATTTGTTGTTGGCAGGTCACAAGGTTGAATACATTAGATCTCTATTCAAAATTTTTGACTCGTAAAATAATTCCACTTGGCCTCCTTGGATTGGGCCATGTTGCACCCTCTCATTGGTCCACGTGGATCCATTCATTGGTCCACATCCACCAACTGCACAATGACACTTATCGAGATCGAGATGCGCAACATGTCAGCCAGAACTGTGAACTTGGAACCCTGAGTTGGAACCATGAGCGTTGAATGTTGACCTGCTCGAACCTTGAGCGTTGACCGTTGACTTTGACCTATTAAATTTTGAATTTTTTCCCTGTTTGGACTTGAACTTTGACTACCCATAATGTTTTCATAAGAGCTTCATTTTTTCCTATTCAAGTTATGTTGGAATTAGAGCGATGAGCACTATGCATTGAGCCTATTTTCAACTGTATCTAAGAACTTTTATTTTCTTAGAATTTTCTGGAACTTTGAGCATCTTTTGGATGCTACGGATCACTCCTCCCCATTTGAAGCTTTTGGACCACCAAAAGTCTAACACTACTCAAAAAATAAGTGAGGGTAAAGCTCCCTCACCTTCCCGATCTTGATCCATTGCTCTTTGCTTGGATGGGTATCTTTGATTCCCACACAAAGGTACTTCGCATTACCCTTGCATGAAGTCCTTGTCTTCCTATCAAGAATGATGTCTTCCTCTATCTCATTTATGTATTCAAGAGAAAAATATTTTATGGAAGGTACCTGAATACTTTCATCTTGATCCATGATCATAGGAGGTTCATAGAATCTCAAGTTTTCAACATTTACAACATAATAAATTTGTATCTAAAGAGGAAAATCTAATCGAAAATCATTATTACCAATATTTTCTAAGATTTTGAATGGACCATACTAGATCAGTTTGAGATTTTTACCTTCTCGTTGCAACCTTTCTTTGTTGATCTATAACACAAATTAATCTCCCACCTAGAAAATGTGATTAACATGATGCTTGTCATGTCTCGCCTTGTACTTAACTTGGCTCTTTTCCAATTGTTCCCCCATTTTTTGATGCACTAATTGTATTTGTTCAATGAAATGCTTGGATTTATCTACATCAATATGTCCATCCACTACAACATCTTTTCCAAAGATAACATCTAAAGGAGATTTTAGTAAATAGCCATAACATATTTCGAATCGAGATGTCTGAGTTGATGAATGCTTGGTTCGATTGTATGCATGATAAATGTAATACAATTGTTTATCCTAAATCTTAGGATGTTTGTTGTAATATCCTCAGAGTAAATGCACTACTGTTCTGTTCACTACCTCTATCTAGATGTCAGTTTGTGGATGAAATGTTGTGCTCTTCTTCAACTTGGTGTCCGTAAATTCCCACAGACTTGAAAAAAATTTCTCGATAAATTGAGAATCTTGGTCAGATACAATAGATGTGGGTATCCCAATGTGAACCCATACATTTGAAAATAAAAACTATACTATTTTTTCAGCTGTGACCTACTTTTTACAAGGCATTAAGATACACATCTTACTAAACCTATCCACTACAACATACAAATAATCATGGCCTTTTCTAGACATAGATAATCCCCCCTCAAAATCCATGGACACACTTTCCCAAGGACGTGAAGGAATAGGAAGCAAAGTATACAAACCCAATTTTCATGTTACTTGGCTTATTAGTAGCACACATAGAACACCCCTTTACATATCTTGATACAATTTCATTCATACGAGGCCAATAACAATACCTCTGTAATTAAGAAATTGTTTTTCCTACACAAAAATGACCAACAATAAGAGATGTATGTGCTTCCATTTTACGATTAAATCTTTAACTTTATGGAATGCATAACTTGCCAAGATGATATAATAGTTTTCCATGAACATGATAATCCAGTTCTTAAATTTGATTTCCTTTACTCAAAGTTGCATATATATATTTAAAATAGACATCTTGAGCATATTGTTCAATGTAGTTTTCATGTCTGATTGAATTATGCTTAATAATTGTAGAAGCATTGATTATAGGTCGTGATAGCATATCTGCAACTTTGTTATATATTCCTTTCTTATATCTGATGACCAAGTGAAATTGCTGTAAAAAACCCATCCATTTGAAGTGCCTTGATTGTTGTAGCTTAGTTTGTAATTGAAGATATTGTAATGGTTGATGATCTATATGTATGATTGTTTCTTTACCCATTAAATAGTGCTTCCATTTTTTTACACTTTATACTAAAGCATACAATTCCTTATCATATGTTGGATAGTTAATTACTGCATTTGTAAAAGCCTCAGAGTGAAAGCATATAGGCTTACCATGCTGCATCAATACTACCCCCATGGCATAATCACTTACATCTATTTGGATTTCGAATGGATGCTTGAGATCTGGAAGTGCTAGAACTGGTGTTGTACTGATATTCCCTTTCAATGTATCGAAGGATTGCTGATGTTTTCCTCCCCACTGAAAATCCTGGTTCACACTTATCAAAGCATGTAGTGGTGCTGCAATAAATGAGAATCCTACAATGAACTTCCTCTAGTATTGGGCTGCTTTGAGGAAGCTTTTGAATTCATTTATATTTTTGGGTTTAGGCACATTTAAAATAACCTAAACTTTAGAGGGATCAATTTTCAATTCACAACCCCCTACAATATGAACTAAGTACACCAAATATGTCTTACCAAATTGACATTTGGACATCTTTAAATAGAACATTTTACTTTCCGAGACATCCAAAACCTGCATTACATTTTTTAAATGCTCTTCACGAGTCTTAATGAAGATCAAATTATCATCTAATTAGAATATGAAAAAATTATCAAGGAATGGTCGCAATACATCACTCTTCACCCTCATACATGTTGTGGATGCATTACAAATCCCAAATGCATTACTAACCACTCAAACATTCTTTGTTTTGTCTTAAAAGCAGTTTTCCAAATATCACTTTCAAAAATTCTATTTTGATGATAACCACTTCTTAAATCTAACTTAGTGGAATAAACAACATGCTTTAATTTATCTATCAAATCATCAATGTGAGGAAAAGGATAATCATTCTTTATTGTGATCTTGTTCAATGCTCAAAAATCAATGCACATCTACAATGTGCCAACATTATTTGGCTCCAAAACAATAGGATACCCACATAGAGATGTACTTGGTCTTATGACCCCTTTTTCAAGAAACTATTTTACTTGTTTCTTAATCTCTAATATTTCCAAAACTGAAATTTTGTGCATGCCAATGTTGGGAAGTGGAGCATCTTGCTGCAACTAAATCTCATGTTGAACTCTTCTTTTTGGAGGGAGTCCTTCAAGTTCCTGAACAACAACTTCACTTAATTCATACTTAAGTTTAGGATCACATCCTAAGAGGGCTTCATATTGATCAACATCATTAGCTTTTACAATAAAAAATACATAATTCTTGCTAGCATTAACAAGTCTTTTCATTTGTCCTGCACTAACAAGAGATAACTTTGTCTTCTTAGGATGTGCTCTTATAATGTATTTAACCCCTCCTTTGAAGAGATGATATTTTTTCTTCTCACAATAGAATATGAGTTTTTGATCATATAGATAAGGACTTCCTAAGACAATCCCACAAATGTCAAGAGCTACAACATCAAATACAACCTCATATACAAAGTTAGCAGTGATGACGAATTTAAGTTTACATTGTCTTATTATTTGTAGTTTGACAGCATCACATACCCAACCCAAAGGGTAAGGTTTAACATGAGGTGTTATTTATAAGTTAAGTTTCTTAACAATTGATTCAAAAATAAGGTTTACTTGAGAACCACTATAAAAAAGAGTATCAACGTTATTATGCTTTATGACCACTCCAATATGAAAAAGTTAATTCCTTTTCTTATCATTTAGAGATTCAGAGGACTCACTAGAAGAACTATTACTTTCATTAGAAGATATACCTTTTATTCCCATGGTTGCAACCTTTGTTTCGTCCCCTGAATTGGATCCCAAATCCTATTAAGTTGCAGCAATAGTCTTTGTTTCCCCTTGTCATCAATTTTCTTTGGCCTCAATTTTGGATGCAACTTCCAATAATGGTATTCATCATGACCATCCTTCTTGCAATGTTTTCAAGTGAGTTTCGTTTCTTCTTTCTTAACAATGACTATCTTCTTCCCCTTTCCTTTTCCTTTCCCCTTTGACTTATCGACAAATTGCTTGGATGGTTTCTTTGAACTATCTTCTCGGACATTCTTTCCTCAACTTTCAATATGTGTAGCTTATACACACACTTCATCTAACTTGGTTGGGTTAAGCATAAGAATAGTGTGTCTGATATAGCTACGTAAACCACCATTACACTGCATATGTCTCTTCTGTATCTAAGGGAATACTAAAAATTAAAGCTTGTTTACAAAATTCTTGAGTATAACTTTATACATTTTGACCCTTAGCTTGCCTAAGATTTTTCCATCTCATCATTGATTTTTTTTATATGCCAATGGATAAAATTGTTTTCTCTAAATAGCTACAAAATCATTCCAAGAAGAAATAATCTTACCACTTTTCTTAAGATCTTGCATTTTTTCTTCCCACGATATGAGGGTTGTTCCTCCTAACCAAAGAGAAGAAATTTGGATTTTTGTGACATCATTATCAATGTTTTCGATCTTGTAATATACTTCAATTTTTCTCACCCAATTATCCAGCTTTTCAACATTCAATTCTCCATCATATATTGGAAATTTAAACTTTACATCAAGCTTAATTAAAGGGGATTTAGCATGTACTTTATGTACATCTTGTGAAGAAGTAGGAGACGAAGGAGAAGATGGTGAATGAGGAAAAGGAGATGGAGGAGGATGAGGCCTACCACCATCACCACCATTACAATTACCATTAACATTACCATCTGGTGTCTTATGAGAACCATTACCTTCCTCTTTTGGTTGACGAGAATTTTCATCTTGCAACCACATTTCCCTCTCATCAAACAATAATTTTAACATATGAACCATGTCAAGAAAAGTCTTTTTGAATTTTCTCTCTGCTTGAGAAATACCATCATCTTCATCACCTAGCATGGTTTGATGAGAAGAATGGGAAGGTGGCCTTCTTGAGCCAATTTCAGGATTTAATTATTCAAGTGATCCTTCTCCTTTCTTGAGCTTGGATCTTGTGAGCATATGAAAACTTGAAATCCCTGTCAAAAATTCACACAACCAAGAGCTCTAATACTGAATTTGATCTAGAAATGAATAAAGGTATTACTAAATGAATTGCAAGCTAGTTTATGTATTCTTATGATATGGATCGAAATTGTGAAAACACATAAACTTGATAAAAAAATTTAGTGAAAGAAAAGAATGGATACTGAAAATAGAAGCAAGGAAAAAAAGACAAGTTGATAACGAAGTTCACCCCTGCTAGGCTATGTCTACGGGTTTAATTCCAGTGCAAATGATTTATTAAGATGCTAAAAATTCTTGTTACATTAAAATATAAGCTACATCTCACCAAAAAAAATTCTTCCATTGTGTTCATAAGGACTCAGAACCCCTATCTAAGCTCTTCCCATGCTAAAAAAGGTCTCCATATGGCCTTAAAAAGGAGAAAATATTCTTTGTTTGCAATACAAAAGGGATTCACCCTAAAAATTATTAAAAAAAACCCACATAGGTGGGTTGGTTAGGCGCATTGGTTATATAGCTCTAGGTCGGGGGTTTGATCCACATTTGGCGCGATTTTGGAATGATTTTTGGGTTGAGTCGATATACAATAAACATTTAATTCTGATATGGTGGAGTGGTCCATAGAATCACCACCATTTTTAACCCATATTCCATCCACCAGTGATATTTGGTGAGTTTGTTAGTGTATACCGTTGGGATATGGCGGAGCCAACAAATATGGTGGGCTCCTGCCATATCCCTTCCCCCCAAACTTGGCACCCACAATCTTTATATAAAATATCTCCGACAACATATAATAAGAAACATGACTGGTCTAATGGTGATGCGTAGTATTTTTCATTGATAGGTCAGGAAATCAAATCTGCTAGACCTCTATTCCAAAATTTTGTCCCGTAAAACAAGGCTAGTCGGCCTCCTTGGATTGGGCCTCATGGTTCCATTCATTGGTCCATATCTACTAATTACACAATGACACTTGTTGAGCTCTAGATACACCACATGTCAGCCAAAACCATGAACCTAGAACCCTAAGTTAGAACCATGAGCATTGATCGTTGACCTGTTGGAACCTTGAGTGTTAACTTTTGACTTTGACATGTTGAATTTTGAAATTTTGCCCTGTTTGGACCTGAACTTTGACTGCCCATAACTTCGGCATACAAGTTCCATTTTTTTCTACTTAAGTTGCATTGGAATCAGGTCGATGAGAACTACACATTGAGCCTAGATTCAACTGCATCTGAGAAATTTTATTTTTCAAGCATTTTCTAGAACTTTGGGCATATTTTGGATCCTCCAAATCACATCACAACCAAGTGCCACCACCAAGTTGACCTAGAATACAACAAGTCAAGGGTTGACATGAGTTCCACAAGCCATCTACACTCCTCAGACAACTACATAGCCTACAACACCTCTGCAAAACTCTATATCACCTCTACAAGCAGACCAACTTGGAAATCAACTAATCAACTAGACCAAACACCTCTGCAACAAGCCATGAACATGAACACACAGACCTAGTTTGTCAAACTCATCAACATGGATCATCATATGAAGACTTGACCAAATACCACATCAATGTCATCATCTAGTCAATCATAAGGTTTACATCAATGCATCATTTAGAGCATCACAAGGCATCACAAGGTTGACATCAATGCAAACATAACCCAACTGCAACCATGAAAACCATAATGAAAACAATACCCTCCTTTCATATTGAGGACAACCATAAATAATATTTCGACCAATCTTCTCTTCTTTCACTCCCCCTTTGAAATCAATCACAAAGGTTTAGCTCCATATGATAAAGCAACAAGAGCATTGGTGATCTGGATTTAAACAGGAATGTAATAAATTATAGAGATAACCATAAACACAGAGATACAGTAAAAATAATACTTCATTTCATTAATGTAAAATACTGAAATATGCTAACAAACAAAAATGGAAATAAACCAGCTAGGGCAATGGTAGCTTATCTCTGAGAAGAGATGTGGCGGCTACATGCCTCTGAACTACCTTACAATGAGGCTCAAGGGTGTTTTTATTATTGAACAATAAGAGAAAACCCTAAACAACCAAAACCCTACCTCGAGGAGATGTAACACCAAGAGTTTATGGGTCCCATTGGGGTGAGTTGGATAGCCAACTTCCCAGGGTCACGACTTGGTCATATTATCTCAGTTTGACGTGCATGATAACCCGTTGGAAAGATCTCTGCAAGGACTACGACAAAAAAGATGATTTGAAGTAAAAAATAATTGGCGGTATATTTCAAAAAAAAAACATCGTTTAGGGCCTCAAAACAGTTCCAAAAGTTTAGGACTAGAAAAACTGCTAAAAATAGTAAACTATGCTACAATTAAGGAAACTGAAAAACTAAAAGAAGCAATGGTGGGGGTCCAAGTGGAATTGGTGGGTTGTCACCAATATCCACCTGGATCAATTGGGCCATCTGATCTCTACATGGATAAATTGTAATGCACACCCATGTTTTTCACATCAACAACAAAAAGTAGCATATCAAGCCAATCAATAGGGAGTCTGGTCTTGCAAAGGTTTGACTAGTTCAAGCCCTAACCCCTTATATCCCAACCTCATTGGGGACATGCAAACAAAAACAGAGAAAAAAGCAAACTACTCTGATACCACTGATCCAGATTTAAACAGGAACGCAATAAATTATAGAGATAACCATAAACACAGAGATGCAGTGGAAACAATACTTCATTTCATTAATGTAAAACATTGAAATATGCTTACAAACAGAAATGGAAATAAACCAGCTAGGGCAATGGTAGCTTATCTCTGAGAAGAGATGTGGTGGCTACATGCCTTCGAACTGCCTTATAATGAGGCTCAAGGGCCTTTTTATTATTGAACAATAAGAGGAAACTCTAAACAACAAAAACCCTAACTCAAGGAGATGTAACACCAAGAGTTTATGTGCCCCGTTGGGGTGAGTTGGACAGCTAATTTCCGAGGGTCACAACTTGGTGATATTATCTCCGTTTGACGTGCATGATAACCCATTGGAAAGATCTCTCTGAGGACTCCGATGGAAAAGATGATTTTAGATAGAAAATTTCTGGCGGTAGATTTCCAAAAAAACACCTTTTAGGGCCTCAAAACGGCTCTAGAAGTTTAGGACTTGAAAAACTGCTAAAAATAGTAAACTGTGCTATAATTAAGGAAACTGAAAAACTGAAAGAAGAAATGTTGGAGGTCCAAGTGGAATTGGTGGGTGGCCACCAATATCCACTTGGATCATTCCTCCCCCCTTAGGAAGTAATGGTTGCCATTGCGTTGAGTTCCTCCATGAGATGAGGAAAGTTTTGCTGAACTTGATCCCTAGTGAGCCACTTGCCCTAGTGAAGGAGTTGGCTTGCTTTGACAACTTGATATAGTTGGATATTTTTCTGGTGAGTGTGATTGATCTGTGTGTCCATGATCCGATCAGTTTGCAGCTTGTTCCATCCAATATAGATTCAACTTTGTGGGTGTGAGCTATTTTGCAATATCGGATGTGTCTAGTAATGGTGGAAAGTATGGCCAAAGGAGGTCCACATTGAACACTGGATGTAGGCCAAGGACTGGGGGAATGCTGAGCTCAAATGCATTGTCTCCCACAACCTTGGTAATGTTGTAAGGACCATATATGAGTGGTCTGAGTTTCCGATAGGCTTCGGTAAGGTGTTCCTTTTGCAAATGCATCCAGACTTTATCGCCCACCTAAAACTTGTGTGGCACCCAATGTTGGTCATGTCACTGCTTGTACTTGGCATTTGATTTCTCCAAAATGTCATGGACCTGCTGGTGGATATGTTGGATTTTCTCAATGAAGTTGTTTCCCTTATTTGTTTCAGACTGGACATGAGCCGAATTTGCGTGAGTAGCTGCAAATGGCATGGCCACATCAATGGGACATAGGGACTAGAATCCCAAGCCCACCTGAAAAGGGTTGTGGCCAGTCGAGCTGTGGAGAGTTCGGTTGTAACTGTGTTGAACATAGGGGAGGCTATCATCTCATGTGCATGGATGCTTTGAGTTGTACATGCACATAATGTGTACAATCATCCTATTGACAACCTCTGTCTGGCCATTAGTTTGAGGATGGAAGGTTGTGGACATAGTGAGTTTGGTGTACAACATCGACTAGAGACTGGACCAAAATGTACTGAGGAACCTGCTATCCTGATTTGAGATGATAGACTGTGGGATCCCAAAGTGTACCCACACTTGTTCGAATAAGAGCTTAGCAGTGGCTTTTGCTGTGATATTCTTCTTGCAGGCCACCATAATGGCCATCTTCGAGAACCTATCGACAACCACAAAAACACAGTTGTTTCCATGCTTGGTGGAAGGAAGGCCTACATGTAATCCATGGAGATGGATTCCCAAGGTTGACTAGGGGTAGGTAGCAGGGTATAGAGGCCTTGTTTCTTGATGGTCGGTTTGGCAATGGCACAGGCAGTGCATGATCTAATGTACTTCCCGACATCCTATCGAAGATTCTACCAACAGAAATACTTCTGCAATACTTCCACCATTTTCTCGACCCCGAAATGCCCAGTAGCACGACTGTAGTGTGTTTCCCAAATCATCTTGGCACGCTCGCTTGAAGGAACACAAAGGTGACCCAGGTGGCATAATAGGGCATCCTAGAGGTGAAAATCTGGAACATGCTAACCCTCCAAGAGTTTCTGGTATGTGTGGCTGAATTCTGGGTCACTTTTGTAAAGAAGTGGCCAATCAAAAGTCTCATGCCCACAAGAGTTGAGCACGGTGGTTAAGGCCATGATCGGTGGTCGACTGAGGCAATCTGCAACATTATTGGTGCTGCCCTTATTATACTTGATATTCAGATGGAACTGTTGCAGGTATGTGGACCACTTTTGATGGAGATCATTTTGCAATTTCCCTTGGGTTTGTATGAATTGTAGGGGTTAGTGGTCTGTGTGGATGACCGTTTCCTTCCCCAAAATGTAATTCTTCCATTGCCGGTAGGCTTGCACAATGGAGTACATCTCTTTTTCATAGGTGGGATACTTTCGGATTGTGTCTGAAAGTGTCTCACTATGATATGCATGCCCGTGTTGAGTAAGGACTGCCCTAATAACATAGTCAGAGGCATCTATCTCAACCTGAAATGGTTGTTGCAAGTCTGGTAATGTGAGCACAAGTGTCAAGCAGAGGCAATCTTTCAACTCTGTGAATGACTTCCATTGAGATTTAGACCAAAAGAATTTTTCTTTCGCTCCTCCCTTAGTGACTTGACTTAAGGGCCAAGTGATATGAGAAAATCCCAACACAAACCTGCGGTAGAAGTTGGCAAGACCTAGAAAGCCGTGGAGCTCTGTCAAAGTGGTTGGAGATGGGAAATCCCGAATGAATTGGATCTTGGTTGGATCCACATGCATCCCCTATTCATCAATAATGTATCCTAGATACTGATCCTGGGTCATGCCAAAAGTGTAGGTCTCCAAAGTAGCACATAACTTGTGTTGCGTAGTGTTTGGAGAACCTGTTGGATGTGGTGGAGGTTCTCTTCCCAACTCTGGCTGAAGATTAGGATGTCATCCAAGTATACCACTAAAAATGAGTTGGTGAATGGCCACAAGATGTCATCCATTAGCCTCATGAACGTTGCAGGAGCATTCGTCAATCCTAAAGGCATAACCAACCATTCAAAAAGGCCCTCCTTGGCTTTGAAGGCAGTCTTCTACACATCAAAGGGTTTGATTGGTACCTAGTGATATCCTGACTTCAATTCAATCTTGCTGAAATATTCTCGATAGTCAATACAGAGTCTCCAAGTCCCATCCTTCTTCCGTACCAACACGATCGGGATACCATAGGGCAATGAACTCGGATGGATGTGAACTTTCTACAACAACTCCTGAATCTGCCTCTTGATTTCATCGTTCTCTAGAACGGAGCACTAATAGATTTTTCCATTGGTCAGTGAAGCACCTGGGGTTAGATCGATGGAGTGCTTGACCTGACAGTGCAGAGGAACCCCTGGGGGGGGTGTAGATGTCCTCGTACTCCTCGACAACCTTTTCCATTTGTAGTTGTCATGCAGAGGGGCCCTATCTGGAGGTTGTGGCCATCGCCTTCTTCTTTCCCTGAGGGCGTATCATCATGAAAAAAAATTTCCTAGTTTTGGAATTGAGTTTACTGCATTGTTTTGTAGTAAGCAAAGAGATGGTGGTAGGCGCTGCTACCTTCGGTATCCTGTACAAATTATTTCCCAAAGTAACGATAACAACATAGGGCCTTGATTCATACACACCATGTCGCTTCCATAGCTATGGTTTTCCTAATAATACATCACAAACTTCAAGGGGAGCAATGTCACACAATACCTCATCCATGAAGGGCTTGATGTTGTACAGAAGGTGACATTGCTGGCTCATGTGAATATCTCGTCCTTGGTGAAGCCACCTAATGGTGTACGGTTATGGATGTACTGTGGCCAGTAGGCCCAGTCGCTTCACGACCTTTACCGAAATGAGGTTCTTTTGGTTCCCGTTGTTGACAATGAATTGTAGCGTGGAGCCCCTTACCCACATCTTGGAGTGGAAGATACGCTCCTCCTCCTCTAGATCTTCGGGTTCCTCCTTCTGGATCTTTGTGGTGGCAACGGTGGTGTTGGGCTCTACATCGATAATTTTCTTCCCTTTGTCATTCCCCTTGTTGGGTTTTGGCTCTGAGTCAGAACATGCATCTGATTCTGAAACCTTTAGCTCGGCCACCAGTGACTGCTTGTCCTGACACTCACTTCTGTTGTGAGTGGAGCTCTTATGGAGCTCACACCACTTTCCCTTGTCCTTTCTTGGCTTCACGACATTGTTCTTTTCTTGCAACTTTGGCGGGTTGTCTTGTGTCGCCCCACCTTGGCTTTGTCCTTTGTTCTGCGGTTTGGGGGCACCTTTCCCTTGCTTCAGATTCGCAGATTAAAAGTCTCGCTTCTTCTGTTTGAACTTTTGCTCGACCTTGACAGCATATCGATAAGCCATGCCGAGCGAGGAGATGTTCAGGAATTCTATTTCTTCATGGATGTACTTATGTAGGTAGCCACGGTATTTAAGTACCAAATGGTGCTCCAAATCCTTGATACCCAACTTTGTGCGAATGGTATGGAAAATATTGGTAAACTTCGGCACGTCTTGGTTCCTTCCCTGCCGCAATGTGGTCCACTTTATGTATTGATCCTCATAGCTTCCGATAGGATAGTACTGCTCCTTGATGACATGAAGGAATGAATTCCAAGTGGGTGTGGCTAAAAATATTGAGCTTGTACTTTCATCCTTCTGCTCGCAATAGGTTTCCCACCAGTCCTTGACATGGGGGGTTGCTTTGAGAAGAGTGAAAATATTCTTTTCCCGACTAGAAAAATCATGAACAGAAAAATAACCCTCTAGTAGATTTAACCATTTATTGACGACATCTATGTCTATCTGACCATCAAATATGGGGATTTCAAAATTAACTTGTACCTTGAATGATGTGGCATTTCTAGAGTAGCTATTAGAAGGCGATGCGTCGCCCCTGGGTAGCCACTGAAGGATCTGGGCAAAGATGTCCATCATCGCATTCCTTTGTCACTCGAGGGCTTATTTGAGCAAGATTTTGATAGGATCTCCTACCCCCTCATATTTCTTTTCATCTGCCATGGGAGGCCGTTGGGATTTGTGAGGCTGGTCTTGCAAATATTCAACCAATTCAAGCCATAAATCCTTATATCCCAACCTCGTTGGGGACATGCAAATAAAAACAGAGAAAAAAAGCAGACTGCTATGATACCACTGATCTAGATTTAAACAAGAATGCAAAAAATTATAGAGATAACCATAAACATAGAGATGCAGCAGAAAGAATACTTCATTTCATTAATGTAAAATACTGAAATATGCTTACAAACATAAATGGAAATAAACCAGCTAGGGCGATGGTAGCTTATCTCTAAGAAGAGATGTCACAGCTACGTGCTTCTGAACTACCTTACAATGAGGCTGAAGGGAATTTTTATTATTGAACAATATGAGGAAACCCTAAACAACCAAAACCCTAACTCGAGGAGATGTAACACCAAGAGTTTATGGGCCCCATTGGGGTGAGTTGGACAGCCAACTTCTCGTGGTCACAACTTGGTCATATTATCTCCGTTTGACGTGCATGATAACCCATTGGAAAGACCTCTTTGAGGACTACGATGGAAAAGATGGTTTTAGACATAAAATCACTACCAATAGATTTCCAAAAAAATGTCGTTTAGGGCCTTAAAATGGCTCTGGAAGTTTAGGACTCGAAAAACTGCTAAAAATACTAAATTGTGCTACAATTAAGGAAACTAAAAAAATGGAAGAAGCAATGTTGGGGGTCCAAGTGGAATTGGTGGGTGGCCACCAATATCCACCTGGATCAATTGGGCCATCTGATATCTACATGGATCGATAGTAATGTACACCCATGTTTTTCACATCAACAACAAAAAGTAGCATATCAAGCCAATCAACAGGGAGTCTCCTATAAGAATCATGTCAAGCTAATCAATCTGTAGTGAACTGTAGCAATATTTCAAGTAATATGCACATAGGGGAAGGGGAACCACATATAACATCAATGGACAACATCATAATGAATAAGAATAGGTGACAACTAGAAGAAACAAAGAAAAAATAGCCACATGAGGTACCAAACCCATAATATCCATAGTAGAAAACATACATCAGTAGCATAATATATTGGAGAAACACTTCTGCAACATCCACCAACGTCTATGCCCAATAGCAACATCAATGGTCAATCATCAACCTCTCTTCCCATGTAATGAGGTCAAGAACCTAGAAAAGCATAACATAACATGAGGCACATCATGAACATCTACAAGGGGAACATAATGCCAATAATGGATGTTTGAAGTAAACAATAGGATATAAGATACCCCCCCTGAACTTATGCCATCTCCAAAATCATCTCCAAACTGTAGTGAACCACTTCTGTTGTAATCATTGCTTTCTTGCCACAAGAAAGAAGCACAATGTGGACCAAGACTCCATATGACCATGAAAATTACATATATCATTGTAAATACATCGCTGAAGCAACAAAACAAGACCTCATACATGAATATGATATGACCTCATGAATCTCTTTCCAATCCACTCGAATACCCAATGATAAAACAATACAAGTACATGGATTCATAAGTGTTTTATATGGCCTTAATAATGAAGTATACTACTACTATAACATCTCCAATAAAATAATGATCCAAAAGCATAACATGACATGAAACTTACATCATCGTAGAATTGAGGCTTCTGTGATCCATCATTGTTGTAAGTTACATCATCATCAACCCATACATATGGATACAGGAAGACTTCATGAGACTTCTCCAAAAAATTGCCTATCACCATGAAAACTAAAATAATTAATGACTGTACTCTCAACCATACATGAGATATCTATAATACATGCTTGACACAATCACCATACCAACAACAACTCAATGATAGATACATGAATCATACATGGCTTCTAAAATGTACATAAGAGTTCTTTACATGGCCAATATAACGTCATCTTCTACTCAATACCATCATCAGAATTTGTTGAAAACAATGACTGAAATAAAATGCACGTACACAAGACATTTGAGCCATAATATCACAAATAACAAGTAGAAAAATATCATTGAAGATATCAATGCCCTCTAACATGGCTGAAACAATTGCCTTCTTCTATGCATGGCTGGTACATGTGCTTTTCAACTAATTGTTAGTGAGAACCAATAACACATATATGGTTGAAAAGTGTACTCTTTAACTCATGGAAACATATAAGTAAATGCTACAAATAATTGAGTGAAAGAAATGAAGAAAATGTCAAATAAACCATGAAAATATCATACTATGCATAGCTCCCCCTAAGCTCAATATATCTCTAGTAGCCAAGTTGAATATGTGTACTTGAATGTGCATGAGGCCCATGAATCCATCTATATGTTGTTTCTACAACCCATAAAAATACCATGCTACCATAAGATGCTACCAGTTGCGCCCCTTGAGGCTATGGAATTCTCATAAACTCTACAGTCCTCTATGAATATGAATGAGATAACCATGGACTACAAAGGGGGGTTGATATTTATGTCATGGGCTACTACCACCTCTTTCTCCACATAGTCTTAGGCTACTTCTTTTCATTATTCTTTGGTTTTCTTCAATATCATCTTTGATTTTGATGCTTTTTCATGGTTTTCCTTTAAGAACTAGGCAACATGCGGTTTCTTGCCATATGGCCAAATTTGTGGCACGAATAGAAATCCACATGGTCAAGATATGAAGAAATATGATTAAATATATTGTTTCTCATGCTATATCTATACCTCACATACAACAAATCTCTCCTCCATGGGCTAGATCTGCAATCAATTGCCTTGTGTCCAAATAGGTTACATGAGAAACACAAACCATTAAAACCATAATTATACATGAGGGCTGATCTCCTTAGCTGCTCATAATGTTGCAAGCTCCACTGACTATATCTACACACACTGATTTTGCAATTTCCTAGAACATGTACAAACTTGTGACAACTATAACACTCTACCTTGTGCATCAAAGGAACAAAAGAACTTTGATTCCTTTGGAATTTGATATATCTACCACAATATTGTCTAGGAGTAAAAGATAATCTGAATGTAGATTCTCCTTGAGCTCTTCCTTTCTGATGATGTTGGATTTGCTACTTATTTCCTTGATTACTTCTACTCTTGTTGCTGCTATTGTTTACTATAGGCCCTTTTGGTTCTACTTTGTTGTTTTTTCTTGTATGCGAATTAGACTCTCCCTTTCGAAAGAAAAGACTAGATATATCCAATGGTGATATTTAGCTCTTAAGAAAATTGTCCAATGCTATGCTACTCATCTCCATCTTCATCTGCTTCGTTATATATATTACTTGAACTTCTAATTTCTCACACCAATATTCCTTTTCTCTGTATTGTTTTCTCATCCCCTTTTCAAATCTTTATGTTTTTTCCAATTGAGTCCTCAAGCTGATAATATCCTCCTTGAGCTTGAATTCCTTATCATCACATATCTGCAATAATTTTTCCCGATCCTTTCATGCAATTGTTAATCTATTAATATCAACATATAATTTCTCTACAACTTCCATGGCAGACTCACATTCAGTTCTAAGAAGCTTAATATTATCCTCATCTTCACTTGGGAATTCAACATGACTAGAATTTGAACCACCCAAAGTACAACTCAAAAGTAAATCATTAGTATCTATACCTTTGGATTCATTCTACTGCAATACCATTGGATCTTAATTGTTAATTTCTTGGTATTATCAGTCGAACCATTTTCATTAGGAGGATGAGACTCTTGTGGTTGAGTTTATTTCTTTTGAAGGCTCTTCTTCTTTTTCTTATTCTTGCTCTTCTTCTTTTTCTCTATATTATTGTGGCTACCATCTCTAAGCATGATCTCTAGTCTATCCCACATCTCTTTCATGTATTTAAGATCTTCTAACTTCTTCAAATCTAAATCATGAATATTTTGATAAATTATGTATATAGCTTGAGCTTCATGCTGTAAAACTTTAGGTGCACACAGATCCTTGCTACATCCTTAACATGCCAATATCCAAATGTTAGATCCAAAAGACAATATTTTATATTTAAAATTCTCATGCCATACCTTAAAATTTGCAGCAGTGGGGAAAAAATTCTCAAAGTATTGACTTTGAAAAAATTGTAAAATTTTCACCAAAACAGCCCGTATCTACTCTCAAGCAATCAAGCTTCAACCAAGAGCCCCACTCGGATACTAATTTTTGAAATCATGATTTCCATTACACCAAAACCCGTAGGTGTTAATAAAAAACACATCACTAGAGTTAATAGATCTTCAAGAGGTAGTTAAGCACATATCACAAAACACATAGGGAGCATTCAATTATCCAATGCCCAACACAGGAAAGGCTATAATTATACTGAGGAACTAGGGATTGAGGATCACTTCTCGAAAATATGCAATGACATTACCTATATTCTTTTACTAATATACACAACGGGATCATTGATTGGGAGGATGATCTAGTATGGAGCATCTCCCCTATAGGTTTCTACACCCCAAAGCTTGGATATATCACCTTGAGTGCGGAGGTAGTTCCTGCAAAACCCATGTGGTAGTGGAGAGCTCAATGTAAATCCAAATGTCATTCAAAAGAAATTTTTTTTATGTGGTGTCTAATGGAACAAAAGGTACCTACCTGGTATAATATTCAAAAGAACTTCTTGATTGGGTCGGGATGGTGCTCCCTTTGTAAAGGATCAGAAGAAAATTCCAAGAAAATGTTTATGTTATGCCCTTTATTCAAGTAGGATTGGGATGTATGCAAAATGGCGATAAGATCCAATCAGACTTCACACCATTTGGCATGTGATCCCTTCCAAAAATAAGGCCCGACTGCCATATGTTTTTAGATATTTTCCTTGGATACAATGGTCATCACAAGAGAGTAATGCACACGTACTTTGAGATGAACAAGTGAGTATTCCTTATGGAGTGTTCAACTGCAGAATGTATGAAGGTTCTTCTACTAAAAGGGAGAGAAAAAACATTCCTTTAAAACAAGAGTAATAGTACTAATATAGTACATACACAAAAGCATATACATATGAAAGAATCATTGGGAAACTAGAAAAATAATTCACATAGAAGCAACGATTGTTAAAACACATAAAACACACCTTCAACAAGATAACTATCAAAGCCACTGAAATAGTTTAGTTTCCCTAGTGCAAATGAAAACAACATACATAAAAAACATTCAAAGAATAGTCTTACAATATTTATGACGTTGTACACATGAAAGTGTGTTGAATCAACGATCTTATACATTAATAAAAAGTTCCAAGATAAAACAGTACAATGAACACCACTAGCTCCAATAGTGGAGAGTTAAAGCAAACACTTGCTCCTCCAAAAGAACTATCTTCCTCTATAATTCTTGGTAGGATGAGCTAAGGTGAAAATGCCTTTGCATGAGCTATGAGGGTGTATATATAACAAATGGGGTGACCATTCTCTTCCTTTTTGACTCTTGGACTACCCTCATAACTATTTGACTTCTCTATGACTCTTTAACTCCATGACTTTTCACATTCTATGGACGAATCTTGCACTTCCACTTTACATTACATTAATATTGAAATTACATAATCCACAAATGATGTGGGAAACTATGACTCATGGAAATACATGACATGACACCGATGACATGGAATGCATGATGATATGGCAATGTCAATCCACTATTTACTGCTTCTATCTTTGTGTCTTATTGAAAGATGAACATTCTCTTCTTCTTCCTTCTCTATAAGGATTGGAGGTAGGGAGTCTTCAATGTGATCTTGATTTCCAGTTGTTGTCATGATCTGGTGTTCCTTTGTATTTATTGATTGATCAACATGCCTATACAACTTCAAAGGTGTCTTCTAGAAAGGTCTCCTTCTTCATTATCCTGTCATAACATGATATGATACTTGCAACTAAAATCCACTCATGAAAAAACATCAGTCTGATAAACCCCTAGTCTAACATGCTTCATGAGAACCTGATCAGATATTGATCTAGGACCTTAATGATAACTCAAATTTCAAAGTGTTTGAAAGAGTGTCATACCTAAGTGACTGGATAGATCTCATCTTCTTGATTCTGGCGTTGTGAATGGTTCTAAAAACTGACACCGTATGAAGGAGTTATCACAATTTGAAAATTCCACTAAACTGCAATTTTTGGAAATTTGACAAAAATTAATTTGACTTTTGAAAATATTAAAAAAATTATATTCTAAGGAATATTCCCTAGAATATTCCCTTTTGGGGTAAGCGTTAAACCTTTCCTTAAACATCTTTTTTTAAGTTCCGTATTGAGCACATGGGTAGTATTCAAAAAGTGGGAAACAATATCTCGCGCAGACAAAATGCTGTAAATGGTATTCTACGATTTCACACGATTAACCTTAGCGTTCGACACATAGCACGGGAAAACTACTTTTCTCGTGCACTCTTGACTTGATATCAATGGTGCAAGAATTTGTGTGAGACTGCGCGACAACCGTTCGATTGGACGAGTCACATTGACAGTGGAGATTGTTCGGGTTTGTTGGTGAGAAGATGATGCGATATCCATTGGATCCAGCAAGATAGATTGACAATGGAGATTCCATTATTTGAAATTCTTCTAATGCCAACGTAACCACTAGTTTCAAATGGTTGACACGCAGTTGCATGACCGCCATCTCTACGCAGGATTATCCCTAATCGTCGGGATTATACGCCTCATATGCGCACCCAACGTTAACTGTAATAGTCACCTCCGATGGTTCACCTTGGCGAAGTGGCTAAAATTAGGTGGATATGCCAAGTTTAACTAGAGTTAGGTGCAGTTCACCAAATTTGGTGGAGTATCCCTAGGCGATATTGATTAAATGCACTCTAGGAGCAGTTTTTGACCAGAGAGAGAGAGAGAGTGAAACAAGAGGCTAGCTAGGCTAATTGGAGCCTTATGAAGCCAATGGAATAGTCCAGAGATGCTGAGGAAGTCATCTTCATAGAGATTTTCATCCAAGGAGGTTTTGGAGCTCACGACCACTAGGAGTTGGAGGCAGTTGTAGGAGCTACCAGTACTCGTTCTCAGCGAACCAATAGTCATTCCTGATTGTAATGAGCATTCTAAATCCATTACAGGTATTTTCATAAGCATTTGAAGAGTCCTAAAGGCTGAGATGCTATAGGGAAGTTTAAGGTAGCCAAGTGCCAACCGTGGAGGAAGGCCTAGTTTGGCGATGCAGTGCTCATTTTGAGCAAATGATTAGTCTATTTTCAGTGTCTGATATGTGTTGGAGATAGTAGATGAAGTTTCAATGATAGTTAAAGAATTATTGAGGAATTAGTGCCATCAAGAAGCTCAAGGTAGCTCAAACCACTGACTAAAGGAATCAAATCTAAGGTAGCTTAGATCTGTTTGTAGAGTGATGACAACCATGACAGGGATATAGATCATATTATAAGCTCATTTGTTTAGTTTAGTAACCTTTGGAGTTAAGTTTGGAACTTGTAAAAGAAAATTTTCCATAATTCCAAAGAGCTAAGTCAAGATGACAAAAGCTCAAGGAGACGTAGCCCGATATTCAGGTGAACTCCTAGATTAATTTTTCTGTTATGTGTGGTTGTTTATTTGCTGCATTATATGGCTATTATATGTGTTTAATATCAATAGAAAGAAATGGACTTAAAGCACTTAAACAATTAAAAGAAAACATACACCTGTTTCAAGTATTTAATTCCGCAAATGTCATATATAAGCTAGATCATTTATTTGTTCAATTGAGTGGGATGTTCTTGTAAGCATAAGTTATTAAACCCCCATTTCTGATCATAACCACTAACTTAGTTGGAACCAGGTCATAGGTTAGGAAACAGGTTCAAGGATTGTGTAGTTGCATAGCTTAGGAGGCCAGGGGCTATAACTTAGCCTTGAGACTATGTAGTGCACAATTCAGGTAGACCAGGGGTAGACATCTGCATAGTTAAGGGGCTTAAGGGGTCTTGCTAAAGGCATGAGGCTTGAGGTTGGCCAATGCAAAATTATGGAGGCATATATTCCAAGGTATTTCATAGTTGTACAGTTCAATAGGTAAAGGTTGAGGCTTTATGCTTGAGACTGCACAATGCACAGAAGAGGATGGATGGAGGCAAGGGCTGCGCAGTTATGGAGCTCAAGGGTTGAGGATAAGCATTGAAACTACGCAGTGTGTAGTTCTGGGAGGTAGGGACTACACATTGCGCAATTCGAAGAGGCAAGGTTGAAGCTTGAGGATTGATACCGTGCAATGCATAGTTCAAGAAGGCTGAGTTAGGCCAAGTTGCTTGGGAAGGAACTTTTTCAGATTTGGCTAACTGTGCGATCAATGAGGCTAAAGTGAAAAATGACAAAACTTAAGAATGATCACACACTTAGAACAATTGATGACACAACATTGATAACTTATAACACATGAACAACATACTTCCCTCAATGTGATGACATTATGATCACTTCCCCTAAGTGTGACACTAAAGGTACACTTTGCAATGACATTTTCAATGCTTGTGTGACAATGTTTGAAACTTTGGGTATGAGTCTGATACACATCTACATGGTAAGAATGACTCATTAACACCAAGGTTACCCCTTGAAACAAACCAAAACTACATATATGTGATGTGTAATGCTTTCCATGCCAAAAGATTGTTGGAAATAATACTGAGAGGGGGGGGGTGAATCAGTATTATCAAATTCTTTTCAATATACCTTCCAGATTTATACTTTAATTTATTCTTCAGATATTGATAATTAGTTTGTATGTCAGTACCATATAATAATGAGCAAGAACAAGAAAGACAGATAATCACACCAAGGAACACCAGATGTAAGGTGGAAACCAAATGTGGGTGAAAACCGCCTACTGCAATATGTCTCTATCTTCTTTCAATTAGAAACTTATTTTACAATGATTTTGTACTGGTGCAGTCCTTTACTAGTACACAGGCTGCAACCTGCAGAGAGCTACAACTCTCTCTCGTTTTCCAGTCTCTCCTGGAAAGGAGAAAAAACCCCCTTTGCTCTTTTACTTCTTTAAGGACCACGTGAGTGAATTTTCAAACTGGATCCATGGACATCAAATAATCAACAAGTACATGCAAATCACCCAATATCCTTATACAATCAACCAATGAATCACCCAACTCTTCAGAATGCTGTAAACAGAAAAGTAATACCAGAAATCTAAACCCAGAACTCTGCAGCAATAGATAAAAGACAACCAACAAATGTTTCAAGATAAGTCTACAACTTCACCAAGAGGGGCCTGCGAATATCCGCACTAGTAGGTCTTCTGCTCTTCTTATCTCTGCACCACTTGTTCTTCTGACTTCTGCTCAGATCCGCACCTGAACTGTCTGCCTGATAGCGTACCTTCGTACTGTGCCTTCTTCTGCACTGTGTACTTCGCACTGTGCCTTCTGCTTTTCTATGTAGCCCCACACTGTTCTTTCTCCTGAGCTGCATACCCCGCACTGAGCCTTTAGCTACACTGCGTACCCCAGCACTGCGCTTTCTCCTGAGCTTCGCACCCCCACACTCACGCCGTGGATCGCCTGCGAACTTCTATTTAGGGCCAAATTAACAGTCCTCCAATGTGCCTCAGTCAGTCAGATCCACAGATCTGTTCATGCACCTGAGAGATCACGACTTATCAATAGATTCGCCTTAGTTTTCTCCTTGATTTAGATATAGCTTTTAAAACCAATCACCCAAAATTTCAGATCTTAAGATATTCAAATTTCACAAGTGTGTAGCCAAGAGATCTCCTTTCCTTTTTATACGGAAGCCTTTCACAATACCACGGTCCAAAACCATAATAACACAATACCATGAACCCAATACCTTGGACCAATATTTTTAGATGCAAAACCATGGACCAAAACCATAGGATCAAATATGTCAGGCTAAATACCATGGACCATTCATAAAGATTCCCACGTGCACACACTTTTCTGCATTAGAGAGAGTGAAACTTTGGTCCACACCTTCTGAACGGAGCACCTGCGTGTATGTTTGCACTTCTTGGTCAGCGTACCTGCAGGTCCGAAGATTCTCTTAGGATCACCTGCGGGTATCTCATTTTCCATGATTTTGAGTGCCTGAACTAAGATCTGCCACATGAGTGAGTTGCCATCAAGTACAACACCTGTACCATAGAGCCAAACCATAATCATAATGCCAACAATCTCCCCCTTTGGACTTGATGGCAACCTCGAGATCCTCAATCTCATTCTCCCCCTTTGACATCAAGGGCAAAGGGTTATGCTCCCCCTGATAAACCAAATCTGCAAAAGGAAAGAAATATCTGCACGAAGAACCATAGTCCGCCAAACACCATAAATGACCGATAGAGACATATTGTAGCAATATTCAGTTCAACATGAAGATCTTCTACCATAATGCCAACAATGCATTATATTCTCCCCCTGAACCTATGCCATTCGATCTTTGACCAATCCGCAACCCAAAAAATGTACGCGTATACGTCATATGAAACTTGCATACAACCAAGAATCTCTGAAACAGATGAGATTCAACAACAGGACGATGCATCAACAACCCCCAGCTTTTGCCTGAGGTATTCAAAGGTCTCCCTAGGCAACGGTTTGGTGAGTATATCAGCAACTTGTTCCTTAGAAGGAACATACTCCAACTTGACCTTTTGTTCAAGCACTTGTCCCCTGAGAAAGTGATATTTGATCGGTATGTGCTTGGTCTTTGAATGCATGACTGGATTCTTTGAAATGCTGATTGCACTTGTATTATCACATAAGATGGAGATAGGTGGTGTACAAGTGATTTGAAAATCCTGCAAGGTATGCATCATCCAAAGAAGTTGAGTGCAGCAAGATGCAGTAGCCACATATTCTGCTTCAGCTGTAGATAAAGCAATCGAACTTTATTTCTTGCTGAACCAAGATACTAATCTGTAACCCATAAAGAAAGCACCACCACTTGTGCTCTTCCTGTCATCCACACTTCCGGCCCAATCTGCATCTGTATAAGCATGAAGTGTGAGATCTGTATCTCTAGGATACCATAAGCCGTAGTTTTGAGTTCCTTGAAGGTACTTGAAAATTCTCTTCACTGCCTGAAGATGAGTTTCCTTTGGATTTGTCTGAAATCTTCCAGCTATTCCCACTGCATGCATGATGTCTGGTCGGGTACCTATCAAATAAAGTAGACTTCCAATCATAGACCTGTAGGTTGGTTGATGCACTGCTGCTGATTCATCATTTGTACTGAGGCTGCATCCTGTGACCATGGGGGTACATACTGGTTTTGCATCTTCCATGCCATATTTCTTCAAAATCTGCTTGAGATACTTGGTTTGAGACAAGAAGATCCCACCTTCATTTTATTGGATTTGCAATCCAAGAAAATATGTCAGTTCTCCAAGCAAGGACATTTCGAATTCTTTTTGCATCACCAAGGCAAAGATTTGACTCATAGCTTCTTCATTGCTACCAAAGATAATATCATCTACATACACGACAAGTATTAGCAATTTGTCATTTTCAATTTTTATATAAATATTGCTATCTAC
The DNA here is from genome assembly GCA_000404065.3 of Pinus taeda. Lineage (NCBI taxonomy): Eukaryota > Viridiplantae > Streptophyta > Pinopsida > Pinales > Pinaceae > Pinus > Pinus taeda. The sequence continues at coordinate 67,723 of APFE030221427.1, forward strand.
TGAACCTTTTGAAAAGCCTTGTTGATGAAGGTATTTGTCCAACTGGTAGTACCAAGCCCACGGAGCTTGTTTAAGACCATAGAGAGCCTTTTTTCAGTCTGCATACAAGATTTCGATTATTCCCAAGAATGAAACCATCTAGCTGCTCAATGTATACTTCTTCTTCTAAGTCTCCATTTAGAAAGGCCGATTTCACGTCCATTTGAAATACTTTGAATTTCTGAAAGCTTGAGAGAGCAAGGAACATTCAGATGGCCTCAAGTCTAGCAACGGGAGCAAAATTTTCTTCAAAGTCTATTCCTTCTTGTTGAGAATACCCTTTACAGACAAGTCTGGCCTTGTTTCTAATTACTTCCCCATTTTCATTTAACTTATTTTTGAAGATCCATTTTGTCCCTATGACATTCTTATCTTTTGGTCTAGGGACCAACTCCCAAGTGTTGTTCTTTTCAATTTGTTCAAGTTCTTCATCCATTTCCTTAACCCAACATTCATCTTTGCATGCCTCTTTTACATTTTGTGGTTCAGTGGAGGAGAGAAATGCCAAATAGCTTGAGGCTTCTACAATTGTTCTTCTTGTTTGTACACCTGCTTCCTTTTGCCCCAAAATTTGTGATTCTGGATGATTATTTTGAACATACCTGGAAGGATTCTTCTCTTCTATCCTTATTTTTTCCTCTGGCTCCTCATGGGTTTCTTCTTCATGGGTCTCTTCTTCATCATCAGTTTGATTTTGAGGGTAGTCTTCATCCTCTTCGATATTTTCATAATTTACTTGCCTAGGAATGTATCCTTTTTGATCAACCACTACATCAATGCTGTCAACAATTCTTCCAAGTCTTTTATTATAACACTTATATGCTTTATTGTGGGGAGAATAACCAAGGAGAATGCCTTCATCTGCTCTAGGTTCAAGTTTTCCATGTTGTTCATCAGTATTCTTGATATAACATTTGCTTCCAAAAATTTTGAAATGCTTTACCGAAGGAGTCTCACCATACTAGAGCTCATGAGGAGTTTGAGTGTTGTTTTCTCGGACATTTGTTTTGTTGAGAATAACAACCGCAGCAAATGCAGCTTCACCCCAGAAGGTTGCGGGTGTTCCAAACTCATCAAGCATAGCATGAGCCATTTGTTCGACTATTCTGTTCATCCTTTCCACCACTCCATTTTGCTGAGGAGTCCTAGCTATAGAGAATTCCATTCTTATTCCATGTTCTTCACAAAATCAAAAAATTCATTTGAGGTAAAATCCCCACATCTGTCAGACCTGAGGCACTTAATTTTGTAATCTGATTCATTTTCAACCAAGGCTTTGAAGGAATTGAATTTTTCGAATGCTTCGTCCTTGTGCTTCATAAGTCCTAACCAAACCATCCTGGAGAAATTTTCAATGAATAATATAAAGTATTCTTCTCCTTGAGGAAACCTTGTCCTAAAAGGACCACATACATCTGTATGGACTAGCTCAAGAGGCCTGCTGGCTGATCCTTCCTTCTTAGGGAAGTTAGTTCTAGTTTGCTTACCAAACTGACATGATTTGCATATGTTGTTGTCTGGAATTTTGATGTCTGGAAGACCACGAACTGCTTGGTATTTGCATGCTTTCCTTATTTGTGAAAAGCTTAGATGCTCCAACCTCTGGTGCCATAACCAGCGTTCATCATCCTTGCTCAAATAGCATTGTTGTTGTCCTTTTTCAAATATGTATAAATTATTTGGAGTTCTTCTACCTTTGATCACTGTTCTTCCTGTATCAAGATCATGAACACTACACCCATCTAATCGAAATATTACCTCGGTTCCATTATCGCACATCTGACTGACACTCAATAGATTATGATTCAAGCCATCAACATACAAAACATTTCCAGCTTTGATCTTTTCTTTCAACTGAGCAGTGCCTTTTCCTTTTATGGCTGCAGGGGTATCATTTCCAAAAGAAACTTTCTTTCCCTTTTCTAAAGAAGTATATGATTCAAGTTTTTCTTTATCACTTGTCATGTGCTTCGAACATCCATTGTCGATGTACCATAGATTTTCCTGTCCTTCTGCATAAAAAGCTATCCCACATCTTTCTGGTTGTGGTTCCTTTATTCTCCTTGTTCTGGTGCTTGAGGTTTGTTCCTTTGTCTGCCGAAACATGCTCCTGCATTCAAAATCTTCATGACTGAAGTTATTACAAATAGAACATACAATTTCATTTTCAAGTGCCGAAAAGTTGTTATATGTCCTTTTCGTAATCCCAGTCATACTTCTTTGTTTTCGAACTTCTCTAGTCATGATTGTCTTATAGGAAACACATTGAGCTGCTTTGTGACCAAAGTTATGGCAAGAGAAACATTGGCCATTGAAGGAACTTCTACGATTATCAAATCTACCAGCCAAATGATTGTAGTTTTGTTTGTCATCCATTCTTGAAGAAAATTGGGAAGATTTTACCTGAGGTTGGTTGTAGCTTCTGTTTGTTCTTAAGGTAGATTTCTCCCGATTTTCTTGATAGTCTTTGTTCATTCTTGATGAAGATTGTCCCTGATTTACCTGATGATTTGTATTAGGCTTTTGCTCACTCCTTCTTGCTGCATCAAGATAACTTTTGGAGGTGGAAGCTTGAGATGTTTCACCATGATATCCCAGACCTGTCTTGATTAGAGGGGAACACTGCACATTGATAATCTCATCCAGAGTTTCAGATCCTTTAACAAATTTAAGATTAAGGGCCTTTGTTTTCTCAATTTCATTTCTAAGGCCAACAATTTCACATTCTAACTTCTCAAGAAATTTTTCTTTTTCATCAAGTTGAAATTGTAGAGTATCAATGATCACATTCTTTTCTTCTAAACATGTTTTGAGTCTAGAAATCTCTTCATAAAAACCATGCACATCTATA